>JAQFZE010000100.1:0-41344 GCA_034695245.1 Dicyrtomina saundersi
TGAGCTGATGAGGCAGAGGGACTTTTGCAAAATAAGGCAAAGAATTTTAGTTTGGCATTTCGTGCCGCCGCCGCCGCCGCGCTCCTTCTGGAGAGATACAACTACAGAGAATGAATGAATGAATGAAGCATGGGAAAACTTGAGAGCTGTACTTGTATCAAATCGAATCAAAAACTTGATTGGCAAAACTGAGGCTTAAGTACCTCTTGTCTGGTGGATGCCGACAGACAGGAATTGGTAGGATATTGCAAATCATAGTCAGCCTATATTGGACCTTCATTGTTCACTCAACTCAACTATTCAACTTTCCCCTTGATTCTGTTAAGTCCAGATCCATTCTCATTCTTACCTTACTTATATAGGGAGTCCTATATGTATATACGTGACATGCTGCTCAAGTCGATACTCTCCAAATTCAAAATATCTGTACTAGAAAATGTCCATGTTATAATAGGATGATATACTTTTTTAGCATAGATATTATACAAAGGCATCCCATAGATAGATCCTACTACACACACCATCCTTGTCTCGCAATCACAATTTCTTACAACTTATTGGTATGGGCCACTATAGTGTATCATCTCTCTCTAGTCTCCACTGCATAACTTTATCGCTATGACAGGTCTATTGTATCGTCAGCTCCTCTCCAAACGTATTATCCTTATATTGTTGTCGTTCAATTTTATCCACCAGAAAGATACTCTCGTATTTTCTTGTGTCTGCACAATGCTCTATTGTCAACTAGTGTGCATAAAGAACGGTCACGAATGAGAGGAATGAATACGCTTTTCATACACAAGTACCCACATCCCTCACGGATCCCAATCCCTATGTACAGGTTTATCCCAATTCCGAATCAGAGGAGTGTAGCATGGGAAGGCTCAATACTCCACACTCCACAGTGTATCTTATCCAGAGGCGGATCTAGAAAGTTTTTTTGGAGTCCGGTGAGTGAAGAACAAAATGGTCTAAATTCAATTTAAGCTAGAATTAAAATGAACTATGCCAAAACAAACTGAATGAGGTAGATGATTAAAATGATGAGTTACGAGTTTTTAAAAAGTGCAAAATAATCTATTTACCTGTTTTTTTTTAAGTGCAAAATACTCTATTTACATGTTTTTTTAAAAGTGCAAAATAATCTATTTACATGTTTTTTTAAAAGTCCAAGATACTATATTTACATGTTTTTTTAAAAGTCCAAAATACTCTATTTACATGTTTTCTGAAAGGTGCAAAATAATCTATTTACCTGTTTTTTGAAAAGTGCAACATAATCTATTTACCTGTTTTCTGATTGGTGCAAAATTGCAAAATAATCTATTTACCTGTTTTTTTAAGTGCAAAATACTCTACTTACATGTTTTCTGAAAGGTGCAAAATAATCTATTTACCTGTTTTTTTAAGTGCAAAATACTCTACTTACATGTTTTTTTTTAATATTTCAACATTTTTGTAGGTGGAAATTTTGTTTTAGCTAAAAATGGATATGGATCATTTTGATTCTTGACTCACGAACTAAGCCGGCCATCTCGATTAAATGCCCCTATGTTAGCCTATGTTGAAAAATTCATTTTGAGGTGGGCAACTGCAGTGTTGCCCACCCGTTGAATCCGCCCCTGATCTTATCTGTCCGTCCTCGACTTCATCGACTATCTTCCATCTCCCCTACGCTATATCTACTATACGTGATGCTACTTTACCGAATACATTGTAGTCCAGAGTGTGTGCTGCGGGAACTATTCGTGGTTACAAACATGGATTCTAAATAGAACACTTCATCTCTTGAAGAGAGAATTAGCTTATTTGTTATTTTCTGTTTTTGTGTCCATGCATTGAACTGCGTAAAACTACTCCTTGCATTGTTACACTGAGAAACTAAACTAAAACTAGCTTTACGCGCGGAGTGTGTTAAAGTTTCCGAGGACGAGGACTTGTCTCTCTCTCTCTCTCTCAAGTGTAGTCGATAATAAAGGAAGGAGCTGAATCTTGTATCAGTATGGACCAGCTTTCGCCAATCTGACATATTTACGTATATGGACGGACACAACCAACCACGAGCACCATCCGAACAAGGAACTGGGAGAAAAGTAATCTTTTGAGAGGAAACGAGAGGACTTGACTTCAATCTATTTTGTGGATAATGGGTTCGACTCTTTCACTGTGTCCCTTTCGCTCTCCCTGCGAGCTAAGTATTGAAAAGCTGAAAAACAATTTTACTGTCTTCAATACAATGCCAACCTCTTGATTTTCTAAACCGGCTTAAATTATTTCGCCTAGGTTTTTGACTTCGTTGTCGTCCACTGAATTAATGGTCAGTCTCAATCGTGGCCGACAGGTTCATTGGATCAAGTCTCGTCGGATCGGGATGATGTTACTTTATCCCCATTGAGGGTTCAAGGACATGCAATCCGTGACTATGTCAATACAGTTCTTCGGCACAAACAAGCCACCAGCCGCGGTCAACCGCTATACAATTTCACCCCTTTCGCCCTGACCTGACTTTGTGGATCGAGTTTGCAGGTTTTTAAAGGAACAAAAGCAACCCTCCAATGCAATGCAATGAAATAAAACAAGTACATCACTGCCATTTCCGTCCAATAAAACCTTACCTACCATCAACATCAACAGAGGACAAGTGACTTTAAGTCTTTAATCGAAGCACCGTGTCAACAATTTTAAATAGGTACATGATTATTTTTACAATAAAATTCATTCAATTACGAATATCCAAGGACCACATAAATAATTTTTTTAAATTTAGGACGGAGATAGTTTTTATTTTTATTATTCACACATTTTTTGTTCGTTTCATACGATCTACCGTATATCCTATATTAAAAAGCGTCGTGCCGCTACAATAGTGGGGCTGTTACAATACGCGGGCCAAAGAGGCCTAAAATCGAATAGTGCTGAAACAATAAAATTGCAGGCGTATAATTATAATATTATCTCGTAAACATTTCTGATGATAAAATTGTAAAAATCGAAACACTGCTCCCTTAAAAGTTAAAACTAACAAACTAAAAAAATTACTTCTCAAATTTTAAAACATTACAGAGTTATCGTACATCTTACTTCCTTAAAAAAGTTAAAAAAAGCTAACAAGGATCTTGCATGAAAAATACCTTATAAAATATGCTTGTAAAATTTAAGCTAAATATGTGCATTGACATGTCTAGGAGTAATCGTTATAAAACTAAACTGCCCTCTTCCCCCTCTTTTAGAATACATTTGGTTTGTGTTTGTGACTTAATATATTCAAAATCCAATAAAAGTAGTTTTCAATTTTTTTTACACCTGATTGTAAGCTTGCTGCAGTCACCATTGATGCATTAAAATATATTTAAATATGACGTTTATGTATTTAATTATCATAAGGAAATTTATGTTTTCAAAAAATCCATTGACATAGAGAGGCAAAATGCACATTCGGAAGATTTTTTAATCCAACCCTATTCTTTTGATATGCTCTTTTAAAAAATCGTACATACATAGGGGCATTTGGACGTTACAGGTTTTTTCCTCGTCGGTTGGAATATGTAAACGGTACAATACATTAATTGTTGTGTATACTACAATTGAAGCAATACAGAGCAGTCTTTGCACTGCTTTGCAGTATCGAATGAAAGTTTTAGCTTTTCAAAGATGTCAGTTAAGCCATGTATATTTGTATTTGCAGGTCCATACATAAGATCACAAATTCGCAAATATATCCCATTTGCTTGTTGATCCTCAAATTTTGTTCGTAAAATTCGTATGAGGAAACTTTGTGACAGTTCAAACAATCAAAAGAGTATGTAAGGTTTGTGAAAAATGACATCGTCAATAACCTTGACTGAAAAAAAACAGACTGCATTACTGTACAATTGAACAGTACATATCAGTAGTAATCTATATAGCGGATCAAAACAAATATATAGTGATATCAATTTATATGTCAAGAGACATATATACGACTCAACTTATGAGAAATAGCAAAAATAACTTTTTACATCAGTACCTTTGTAACATATAGAATTTAAGGACTTGGTTTTAACGGGTAATCTGGAGTTGAAACTTGGATAAAATTACTGTACGGAGCGCCCGCTTTTGATAAAAAACTTTATTACAAGAGAAACTTGAACAAGTTTGAGCGGAGTGAAACAAAGCTCTAGGAATGATTTTATATTTCGTTTTTACAACCTAGGTCAAAGACGTCCTGAATCAAACAATAGAATGGTCACAAAAAACTGTCAGTTACACTCGCATATATAGCTTTCACCTTCTAAGCCGAACATAAAACTCAATATAGTTTCTGTACTATTCGAATATATTACGTAAGTTTGCTTTCAATGCAGAATATATAGACTGCCCACGTAAAAGTTAAGGGAATCAAAGACGACTATGAATCTTGAATCTTTGGGGTGCATGTTCGTAAAACTAAATCCTTAAGATTTTATTATCAGATCATGACTGGAGCTGGAGCCAATATTTCTTCTCATACAAGTTACTGAATGCTAACCATGCACTATTTCAACACTCGCAGTGTTGAGGTAACAGATTTTCTGGACCTCTCTCTCTCTCTCTCTCTATTTCAGCATTGTCTGTCAAAATCAAGCGATTTCATCAGGTTTGTTATAATTTTCACTTAAAACCAATCCCTTATTAAATAGAATGATAACTTTGGCTACATATTCAATATTTATTTGCACTAGTAATACATATCGCTTTTTAGGGAATGAAAGATTGCAAGCAGTGTATGTCGGTGCCGTATTTCCTATAATAAATAGTACACCCCATACACTATTCAAATTCCGACTACCCAGACCCCGACTCGCCACTCGCCATACCTACTTTAGCGAGGCGAAATTAAGTATGATAACCGTCGCAATGCTTAAATATTTAGATGCTTAAGTGTTTAGAAGCAAAATTCTTTAATATTACTTAATAAATTGTGTTTCTATGTTCAAGACACAGACCCTGACTATTTCATTAGCAACATCCCGTTCAATAAATAATAATAAAATAACATAAATAATAAATTACATTTAAGTATTATATGCATAAATCTTACACAGTATATTTTGCATTGAAACTAACTACTTATCGGTAGTATGTCATTAGGTATATTTTTTGTAATGATATTTGTAGGTTCTTTTGATGATTCAATCACACATTTTCTTACTTGATGCCACAGTCCAGCTTTGACAAAAAAATAATCAACACCTCCCACCATGGTTGCAGGGTCAGCAGCAACAGCGGAAACGATCTCTTCAATTGCGTTCGCAGTAAATAAAGGATTCGGTTTGTACTTGGCTGGACAAGCATTATAAACGATAAGGCTGAACATGTGTACCATAGAATGAAAGTCTTTTTGTGCCAATTCAGTTCTTTTCTTCTGTACTTCCAGCTCAGTATTGAGTTTTCCCACTTGGGTCTCTCTTTTTGTTTTTGTACCCAAAATACTACGGTCACTAAATATCCTATGGAGCCAATCCCAGAAGGCAGCTACCACTGTTTTATTTGGAGCAAGTTTCGTTCCTAGTACTTCTTCCAGGACTGGACTTTTATAGGATAAGTCTTTAAAAATGGGTGCTTCCATTTCTGTTTCCCATTGAAATTCCGCACTACCGGTGTTCTCGTCAGTGTCAGCAGCTGGTGACACAAGATTCGCACGGACAGGATGAGCACCAGTGTCTAAATGTTCTAAGCAGCTCACCAAATTTTGATAGACGGGGTAGAATTGAGCATTCATCAATTCCGATGCCGTTGTAACATCCGTTATTTTGGAAGCAATAAACCTTTTTAGAGACCGGGCGGCTGGTTTGTTGATCGATGGGCATTTTAAGAGTGATAACTCAATGAAGAGATCATCTAGGACATGTAATTCCCACGGAGACAAGTTGAGAAGGGAGATTTCTAAAGGAAAATCGTTATAACGAAAATCTATAGTGATTAGAAAGAAACACGCACAAAAACCTGATGCAGTAAGCTTCAAGTTATACTAATGGATATAAATTAAGGATTACTGATAACCTATTTGGTTCCATATTATAAACAGGCAACAGGGAGCTACCAAAAGAATTACGACCAAATGCCACACGGTTGATTAAAACCGTGTGCGTTCCGTGTCCAAGGAAATCAATAAATTTTAGCAAAATCTTACCTTGTTCTTGGGCAATAATATCTTTAGGAAGTTGGATAATGGTTGCCGTTAGTAAAAAGGCTAATTTGTGCTTCATTTTTAATTCCTGGTTCTTCAGTTATTACTAATACTAAAATCAGGGTAGCTTCAAAGACTGCTTTAATAATCTGAACTTAAGAGGTATTAATTGGTGAAGTTAAATAAATAAATTAACATCTAAATCTTCGTCGTCCTTATATTCGATTTATTATTTGACGCAAACATTGATGTTCCTAGCTATATTAAATCACAAAAGGAAAGTTCATTGTGTACTGCACAATAGCAGTGAAACTATCAATTATTATTGCATTATTGTATAATGTAAGTCTTTGTTGTTTAAACGCCAGAAAATTTCACTGTCATTGTCGTCATTTACAATTGTCAAACTATTTACTTAACGTAGTTTGAAGCTCAAATATCTAAACTCTCGTTTTTATACTATCGCACCTCCTATTGTGCGCGAACATTGTGCTTATTAGTATATACGTAATACTGATTGGATTGTCTACCTGTTTCTATTTTCTGCTATCCAAAATAAGTTTCTCTTGTATAACGTGTATGTATGTATACATGCACATATTTTTAACTGCGTATAAATTGAGTTGGGACATCCGGTTTCTACAAATTTTACAGTGACTTCTCCACTACGTTGTGCAAATTTGTCCGTGGAGTGCCTTTCTTGTAATTTGTACCGAAAAAGGCGACGTATAATATATTATGATGCGTTGAAATTAGTTTCTGTTTAATGAGCTGGAAAACAGTAGTAAATGATGTTAAAATTTGTTTATTCCTGTTATTTTCTCCCAAACCATTTATCCTACTTATTTTTAGAGAGCTTAACACATATGCGTGCCCGCTCGAAAAAAAACTTATAAAAGCAGTGGCACAAAAAACGCCGTCGTTGAAGGGTTTAACGATTTCCAAATGCTACAAGCTGAGCTGATTTTGATATCTTGACAATTTACATCATAAAAAGGTCTTTTATGTCTCTTATTTATTAAAAGGCCTTAAATAAAATAAATAAGGTCATTATTTCTTTAAGGGCTACTACTAAAACAAAAAAGAGGAAAAATCCACCGTAGGGTATATTGGTGTGCAGTATGCATTTTTCGCTAGCAACTACGTATTAATACATAGGTATGTATTTGACGTAGTGTATAATAATCTTATTCCTTATGATTTGTACCTATATACCTACTTATTTTATTTTAATTAGGTACATTTTAAGTAGCGTCCACCATTTTGAATGAGCACTATGTATTGAATGATTTGTCAATGTAATAAAGCAAACCTTCAAACTTCTGTTTTTCTGGAAAAATGTTTTATTTAATTTTTATACATTTAAAGATTAATCGTGACTGCTCTGTACTGTACAGTCGCTATCAATAGCAACATTTTGACATTAAAAATATACTTGCAAGTATTGAGCAGTGCAAATAGGCGTGTATAAAAATGATGACTTTGACATAGGCGAACCAGAATGGATTACATGTGTCACCTCTTACACAGCTTACATGAAAACATCAATATCAACTTCCCTGTCACACAATCGCTGTAGGTCCGTAAAATTAAGGCAGTTAGAGAGGCAAGAGCAATAATACCTCTGACCGCATGCTAAAATATTAGTGTACACTCATATATCTTATTTGTTTCTTCTCATCTATGGGCAATTTAATATTTAATTCACAACCGTATTTGATTCTTGATAATTTCATTATAGAGAGATGTATCCAATGGGACAAACTTGTTCTGATGGAAGAAGTACACCGGATCTTTGATTTTTAAAATGTCAAATCCTTCATCTTGTAATCGGCTTTTTTTAATCTTGTAAGTACCTGTGATAAAAATCATGAGAGTAAGCATTACGATAAGAAAAGTTTTACTCTTGAGGCACTCTTATCAAAATAATCTGCTGACGCACTCTTCTGTTTTAGACGTCCATCAACAGGTGAAATATAATAATAGTTGATCAATAAAATATATACCGGTCATATCCATTTCGTTTACTAGTCGAAGGAATAATGGTCTGGCGTATGCGGGTAAAGATGTTTTTATCTCAAATGCTAGCCTTTCGAGATCAATGCAGTTTTCGGATGCGGCAAAAGCAATCATTCCCGCCCGACCCTCCGTATTGGGCACCTTCACACCATAGCAAGTTACTTCTTCAAAACCACACGATTTACTAATTATTGTCTCAACTTCAACAGTTGACACGTTTTCTCCTTTCCATCTAAAAGTGTCTCCAGTTCTGTCTTTGAAGAAAAAGTAGCCCATTTCGTCCATGGTCAATATGTCCCCTAGAAAATTCGTTTAAAAAACATCACTTTTAGTGTTTATTTCTATTGCTATAATCACGCAGATATATTTTGTTTACTGGATTACTGAAAGTAATATGGAAGCTGCTATAAAATATGTACCCGTTCGAAACCCCATATCTCCTGTCGTAAAAACATCATGGACAACTTTACTTTTCGTTGAACTGGAGTCTGCGTACCTGTTTATACACCCACAAAATTATTTCGTTTAATCTGTTAAATTCAATAAAGTACTCTCGTAAGGTATTTCAGTTTCAGTATTCTACATCGTTTGGCATGTGTTCAAGTTACCCTTGAAAATCTCTGATTGGATGATTACTGATTATTTTCCCAACTAATTCACCGGGTTCATTTGGTCCACATTTAATCACCAAACCTGTCCTGGGGTCCCTTGCAAGATTTCCATTTTCATCTATTTTCATAATCCTCATAGGTAGAAATGGGTAGACAATCCGAGGAATAAATCCAACTGCTCCCACGTGGCTGTCTATGTTAACTACAACCATCATTTAATATTAAACGAATTCAAAATTATCCTTTCAAATTATGAATAACAGAAGTCATACTACAATTAATAACAATCTTCATCTATGCACTTATTAGTAATCATCTTTGACACAAATTTAGCTGCACCACAGCAAGAGTGCAGATCACTGTACTTACACGAAAGACAATAACTTATTGTTGTAAAACTAACCAAAGTTGCAATTCCCTTCGGTCGACCCATAGATTTCGGCTATTTCTGGTATATTGAATCGCTTTGTGAATTCTTCCCATATTTCATGCCTCAGTCCATTGCCAAACATTACCCGGAGCTGATGTTTTTGTTCTTCCGGGTTGTGAGGCTGATTAAGTAAGAAACGACAAACTTCGCCTATGTATTGAGCAGCCTATAGTTAGAGTCATTAAAAAAATCATGCTCCACATCAAATATTTCAGCTCCATACTGTACTACATTTAAATAACTCCTATAGTTCATTCATACTCATATCAAAATATATTTTTAGAAAATGTAATGAAAGTAAATTTTGAGAAATTACCGTCGCTTTATAACGAATGCAATCAGCCCAGAAGTTTCGAGCAGAAAATTTCTTTCTCAAGGCCATTGTGCATCCGTAAAACAAAGAAATTCCGACTCCGAGCATACCTCCCATAGAATGGTACAGTGGCAGAGTAGCATAGAGTACATCATCCTTCCCACACGTGGTCATGAAGTGACCACCGGCCACCATCATAAAAAATCTATATAACAAATACACGTGTGTCTTAATTCTCAATTATTAAATAAAACCTTGCTGTTAATAAGCTTTCTAGTCTTATTATTGTTAATCCACCTTTATTTTCAATGTACATAAATGTAAATATTATTAAATGTGCAATGAGTGACATACGGCCACCGTTTTCCCTTGATAATTGTGTTTGATTTATATGAGACAGGGTAGAACACTGCTTTATTAATAATGGAAATTAATTACCTAAAATGTTTAATGATTGCTGCCTTGGGAAGGCCCGTAGTTCCTGAAGTGTAAATATAAAATAAACTATCGGTAAAGTTGACTGTTTCGGATGGAGTCGGTTCTTCGGTTGAGCATTTGCTGACTTCAACTTGGAAATCGCGTGCCTGAGATAATCGTATTTGTGAACCATGACTGAAGCAAAAAAGAGGGACATCCGCAACGCTTCCCAGCTTAAGTATATCCTCCAGTGCTGCATTGCAAGTGAAAAAAAAATGTGTGTTGGTAGATAATATGGGTATTATTACATTATAGGGAAAGATTCGGCTTGAAATTCAGGTACTATCATTGAGAGTTATTTATTGTAATAATTGCAGGTACTGAATTGGAAAAAATGACGTTGTAGATTTAAACGATGATAATTCGGCTAACCTTCGGATAATTCATTTCCATAAATTACTGCTTTGGGTGTCACTACATTGAATGAATGCTGCAATGGTTGAAGCCTCAAGTTAAAATTTATTAAGGCTGGAACAACACCGATCTGCAAGGTAATAGTAATAAAGCACATATGGGATTCAGAACGGGATGAATATGGGGCATTGTAATAATTGTATTGATTAATTATTGGAAGCAAACACTTACTGTTCTGGGTCCCAATAATCACAAAATCGCGTGTGTGTACTTTTAGGTCTCTTGTGCGGCTAAATTTTTTTGCAGAGTGGGCAGTATAATTAACGCACACTACACACATGAAATGACTATATAAAACCGCGAAGGACACAAAAATACGAAAAGATCGGAACTTACTTTACTCAGCCCGAGCCATGTACACACGTACTCTGGACAGTTTTCCATAAAGAGAGAAACTGAATCGCCTTTTTTAAAACCAAGACTTGTGAAATAATTTGCAATCCGGTTACTTAATTCTTGTACCTGATAAAATAAAATTTAAATTAAATGATTATTTAATCTTACTATTAAAATTTAAGACAACCCACGCCCACAAGCAGAAGAATGATGAGCTTGTAGGTCATCCCTCTTGACTCTTGAATTATTAATTTACCTCCTTGAAAGTCCATTTCTGATCTTCAAAAAGAAAACAAAATTTGTCAGGATGGCGATCTACCGTCCTGTCGAACAGCTTCCCCACTGTCAAGTTGTGTTTCTGTGCCTCCCGAAGTTGTATGAAAACTTTTGCAAAGCGATAGGCTCCACTTCGATCATGCAATACAGAAATAATTATTAATATTAAAATATTGAATTTTTTATTCACTGTTTCATGCTTTTGCATCAGAGGTATCAGAATATTATCATACCATAAAATTTCGGTTGTTTATCAAATTTGTAACTTACGTAATATCTCTTGGAAGTGTCCGAATAATTATAGAAATTATTTGACGATGTTGGTAAGCCAATATAGCTAATGCAGCCACTCCTACTTTGGCTGTGACCGACATGATAGACCACCATGTCGCTCCGGACATTTTCAAATCCATCTTTAGTCACAAATTGTGTGTGCTGCTACAAACAGAAAATCAAGTTGTAAACAAAACAAAACCAGGTGGGTTTTCCAAAGGACGAGAAAACCTCGCCTGGTGAGTGTTGTACAGTTGTGCACTTCAGCTTATCAGCGAAACTACTTATCAATAAAAAAGTGAATTACATCCGCACAATAAGTAGGTAGGGGCCTGCGTTACTTTGCACACTTCACTAAAGCACGTGCTTTATATAATACTCTGTTTACATCTGTATCAATGACAATATTTGTAATATATGTTAACACCAGGTAAAATTTAATTTTCACACTTGAAATTTAAATTATATATTTTTGGGATTAAATTTTATTCTTAGTAAATTAGAGATGATTTCTGCTGAGAAGAAGAGGGTCCGAATATATATTGCGTAGCTATAGACAGACTCTCTTCAAACTTGTATTCGTAATTTCCATAGCATACTAGTTTAGCTCAGTATTTTTGCATAATTTTGTTCCTTAACGTAGGTACGTGAGTACGTGAGCAGACTGTCTGGCAAAAATTATTATAAGTTACTTGCATGTTTGTTTTATTTGTATACGTTGTAGTAGGTCTGTAGCTTTTTGTAGACTTCCAAAGTCCTTGTCGTCAGAGAAGGTTGAAAAACGTGTTTTGAAAAAGATAAGTTTACAGCTGTGTTTACTCCAGCCAATTGCTATAGGGGGAACGCTCCTAAAGGTGACTGTAATTGATTTTAGCAATATATCCTGGACACCTGAACGCTAGTCTAAGGCTCTCCTCATGCACACAATCTATCTATGATTTTCTTAAATTATTCAATGTCATCTCTAGGAATGCTATCCCTATAGCTTGTCGTCAATCGTTTTCAGTATTTTCAGAATATAAAGTGGAATTGAATTGGTTTCCCCTGAGCCTGCTCCCTACTTACCTAGTAACACATTATTAAGCACGCATATCCTAACAGGTTTTTAATTATTCCATTTTATATGTTTATATTTTCTGATGAATCCATTATTATTTTGAACATAGTTATTACACCATCTTAATCGTTAGCCAGCAGGATAGATGTGACTATGTGACACGATACCAAATTCAATACTCATATTATTTTACAAATCTCAAGACTTGTTCTTCTCTCAAACTTTTATTGGTATGTGGATCCAAACAGAGCTCGAATTAACTAGCAATATAATATTTATATTTGATATATATACTATTTATGTATATATATGGATCAGCTCTACTGTATCTGTCTACAAGAACAATAAATAAAAAAATAAATAAATAAATAAATAAAAATAATAAATTGTATGAGGGTCCAAACTAATCAAACTATAATATCAGCTTACTTCAGTACCGTACCGTATCTAATATTCAGATCAGGTTGAAAATATCACGACAAATTAACAAAACAGCTCGAATCTCGAATGGCGAACCCTAAATACAATAAATTCTTTTTAAATACTTTACAATAATTGATCCTTGAGAATTGGCACAGATAGTTTGTATTTTCGTTACCTTTTTCTGTAAACTGTTTCTATGCACCTTTTGAATCGGCCTCTAATTAATTTTGTAATTTGTAACTTCAAATTTGAATTTATATTATCGAACTCATTCGAAGGAGTGCAGTGTATATAATGGAATCGAATGAAGTGACTGACAATATTATTTTTCATTACCCGTTTTTTCGATTTTATGCGCATTAAATCTGTGTTTGCATGACGAGTTAATATGAGATGCTTCATATATATTATTTATATTGCCCATGACAACAGATAAATAGAAAATTTTATGGCATGGCAGTATTAGTACAGTACAGTGGGACCTGTCTATAGTGTTTGTAAGGGGTAAATGCAGGATCACCACTATACGTGGATTGCCACTATATATAGAATATAATGGTTATTTGGCCGCTATAGTCTATAGTGGTATTTTGGCCATTATAGCCATTACATTTATCTGCTATAAACTTGTATTACTTAAATTTAGGTCGATATAATAAAGTAGTTACATACCACGGACTTTTTAAATTCAAATCACTCCCCATTTTTTTTTTGTAAGCTGTATTCAAATTTCCAATCACTCCTACAAACAAAAAATTCTCAAGTAATAATTTCAAGCCAACGAATTTCATAAACAAACGGCTAATTATTACAATAATGGAAATGAAATTTTTAAAAAGTCAAAGCAGGTATTTCACATTTTTATTGTAGTTCTGGGTGAAGCACGACCAGAAGTACAGAACATAATAGTCAATTGTACTTACATTGTGCCCACATGCATTACGACAAAAGATACCCTATTAAAACATCTGAAATTGGTATTAGTTTTGTTCAATAAAAAACACAATGGTCGCAGTGACGATGTGACATAGCACACAACGCCGGTTTTTATTCAACGCCAGTACTGACTAAGTGACATAAACGTAAGCACTAGGGTGTCTCACTTGTATTTACATATGAGAAGGGGAAAAAATGGCAAGGCACAATATACACGTAACCTAGCTCATACAATTATTATTCGCAATGCGAGATAATGAACATCGTGTGACGAAACGGTGATTTATTTGCGAATAAAATAGATTATTTATTAAGATTCATTTTTATGCAACACCAACAAGCATCATTTTTTCAATCTCAGTTTCGTTTCCTGTTACATTATTTAATGTCATTGACTGACTACTCAGTGATGTTCCGGTTATACGAAATTGATTAAAAAAATCCTGAACGAACATTATTTCAAGGGCTCAAATGATTATGTATGGATGCAGTATAAATATACTCCACATGGTGATTGCGAAATCCAAGCTGCGGGGTGTTAAGGTTATTATTTTTTCATATAGTATTAATGCATTACATTTATGCATAAAATTATAGAGTTCCTGAACGAGGAACATTATTAAAAAGGATAAAATGACAAATTATATCATTGTTTTAATTTTACGCTTTCAGCACTGATTTGATGCTCAAGTTCCCTAATGCTAATTTTTAACCAAGCTATTACCATTTTACCATACATACCGAAAAATTATTTATTTATGAAGCATTTGCTTGTAATTTATTCGGAATTCATAGAGGAAAGCATATTAGCATTTTATATAGAATGCTGTAGCAGACAGCAATTGGTAAGGTAGCTGCTGGAGCATATTTAATTTAGCGTGGAGAGCAACAGATCAGTGCCCTCTCTGTAGCCTATATAACCATTAATACTATTTAAATTATTGGGAAATAACGAGAACGAACAGATTGCCTGTGACTTAAATCTATATTAAAAATGTCTTGTTATCTTTATAATATAAATAATCCAATGACGCCTATAAAGGGTTCTACCCGGTCTATTAAGTAGTCTAGGCTTATCGCATGATATCCTCCTGCGTGCTTATATAGCCAAATTGTGTAATCTAGAAATGTACTTATCGAAGTAAAAGGATTTGAGCAATAAAACTTTTAGTTTATAAATTGGAGTTTTATCTGAATTCTAGATGGAAATGGTGACGTTTATAGTTTATGTCAAATTGACTGCTGTTTTTTATTGTTTATTTTAAAAAAGTACACGTTAGCGGTGCAATCTGAAATATGAGCTGCTCTATCATGCTAAGCTGTTTAGGACGATCACGATTGGTTTTACGTTTTCTATATAATACAACTAAAGTAAATAAAAATAAAACCACGCTCCTGATCATGCATTTCTGATGTGGTTTACTGCCTCAGCCGATTTGCAATCCAGTGGCCTATGGGTACTATTTCACTATTTCTTAACGATAATATTTTATTCGCTATGAATTTTTTAATATTTTAAAGATCGGATTACACATACAAAAGCTATACACGTTGAATTGAATTGAAATGATTTGAATTCATTGATATAATTCTCGGGCATTAGGAATCGTCCAAAAATGACGTCGCCAAAAATCTCCATTTTTAGGACCCTCTGTAATGGGAGTTAAACTAATATTACCTTAACCATTGCTTAAATGGCTATCTTTAACATGGGATGGCATCCGTTGCCAAGTAGATTCATTGACCCTACCGATGACATCATTGGTGGACGATCTCTTACTCATAATACACATTATGATTAAGTAAGTACCTTTACGTCTATAAGTTTCCCTAAATCATCGTAGGATAAGATGCAATCTACACTCTTTCAACCAATTATAGGCCTTACAAAGACCGTCAATTTCTCCCATATAACCAAACCGTATTACAGCAACGAATTTGACACAATAATACGTGAATTTGGATATCCAGTAATGTATATAGTATATTTACATAAAAAACTTTGGTCCTACACTTTTTAAAGACATACATTTATGGAATTTAGATCCATTCGATTACATTTCAAACTTGAATTGCATAATATTATTCAATTATATTTAATAAATATTTAATAAAAGCACTCTAATTTTTAAACCTAATTGCCTAATCAATCACGGAAGTTATCGAGTAATGAATGACCGGTGTTTTTGCAAAGCTATTATAAAGAATTATATGTATGCATACTTATGTAAGAAAATTTAGTGGAAAATACCGTGTACTTGTACAACTGTCACTATCACAAATCTCTACAAGCACACTATGTAACGTACGTAGGTACGTGACTTCAATGAAAGAATCGTTCCTACCTCTGCTCGCCATTAAAAATTTAGGGATAAGAGATAAACTGCTAAAAGGATTATTCCAAGATTTCGAGAAATACCTGCACCGTTCAGGGGCCGTGGAACATTGGAATTGGAGAGCAGGGCGTTAGGAGAAAGGAAACGTTGGGAACGATTTTTGTAGGAAATCAAATGTGGTCAGCGACAGCTGTAAGGAGATTAAACTATATTATATAGTGCGTATAATAAAACTATGTACTCACATCACACTGTACTGATTTGGACTTAAAACAGGAGACGATTGGAATATTAATTGAAGACTATGCAAGATTGAACTGAACTGCTCTGATATTCAGGTTCAGGATCCTTGTTGCTTCATTGCTTGAGCGTAGGTCGTAGGTAGAGTAAATGATTGCTTATTTTTAGAACACAAGAAGCACAATTTAAATAATTTAATGGGCTGCTTATTAGTCTGTAGCACTTGCAAGGGCAGTTTAAAACATAGCTAGGCCAGACACACCAGCGATAATGGGTTTTTACATGGCTCGGCTATAGTGAAAATCAAAAAAGAAAAATATTCGTGTCAAGACAATATTTTTGTCATGTTGAATTTTGCACTAATAGTTACTACTGTATCACCGTTAATAGAGGTAAAGGCAAATATTCGCGAGTGAGAACTGTAGTGCCTGCACTATTAAGACATCACCCAAATTATTCGGTTTCGGTTTCGATAACATCATTTAGTGTGATGTGATAGCCGAAAGAGATAACCAATGACTACCCACTATCCCCATATACGCGTAAAATTAAAATAAAAAAAGCTTAAAACCAACCTTTATAATATATTTGTATGTTTAATAATCGGAATCGGCCTTCTTTGTGTGTCTCCTGATAAAATTGTGCCAGGAAAAGGTGAGAACCCAGACTTCAGTATCTTGTGGACCGGCAGGTGAGCTTAAGTATGATTACTAGCAGTAGTATGATTAGATTAGGCACATTATGGCACTCTGGCTGGAATCATACAGTCATGCAGTCAGGACGGTCACAGTCAACAGTGCATTTAAGAAGCGTGATTCACGTGTAAACATTTTTTCCCTTTAGGAATCGTCCACAAATGAGTCATTGAAAAATCCCCATTTTTAGGACCCTATTACCCCACTATCATCAGCTCAACTATTGTGTAAATGGTTATATCTTTAGTATGGGATAGCATCAGTAGCCAAGTAGTACCGATGTCGTAATTTGTGGACGGTCCCTTATATAATTATCCCATTCCCCCGCAAAGCTTCACTTCCAGAACACTTTTGCTTTCATGTTCTTTTCGTTTTTACTATACCTACGTACAGATATACCTTTGCCGTATCCTGTAGGTATATATCTCCAACAATATTTATGTCACATGCATGGACGCTTGTGTAGCATCAAAGCTGGAAGTTACAAACTCCATTGAGTCACGACACGTTCCTGATATTCTGATCTGACTCGAACTGTTCAGTTCCTCGAAATTTACAAATCATATTTACATCCGTCATTAATGTATGTAGTGGTACAAGGCGTAACTATTTAGTTACAGCGTAGCGCAAACATAATTTTTCTATGTTGACTCGTGTAAATGGGAAATGATTTGATATTCATATAAATCTATAAATGTGTTACCTCTTTTAAAAGCAGCTGAGAATTATCAGTACATAATATAAATTTGAGATTTCACTTGACTAATTCATTGAAAAATGTAAATACAAGCTAAACAACACTCATTTTTACTTAAGTACGCGTTTAATATCGACCAAAAATCGAATGTAAGTAGGTATTCCAATTTTGAGACTCGAATGCTATATTATGGTATAAATGTATTTTAGAATCTCACATACCATTTCAAAATAAAGGGAAAGATTAGCGAGTGAATCTACATCCTTTATTTAATGATATGGTAAAAAACAGTAGACACATGGAGAGAAGTATTTAAGGTGTCACGGACTCCGCAATTATTATTATCATAAGAATTGAATAACGAATAATGAATATTTTAAGTGTATTCCTGCAGTTTATTACGATAATGTCTTTCCTTGAACCGTTCCAATCTAAACAGCAAATAAATGTTTTAACTCACTCGGTACTCGGTGTCAGTAATATATCACAACAGGGCACTTTTTGTTTATTACTACCTATACATGCACGTAATTTTTATTGTCAGTAGAAAACGGTGTTGAGAGAATAATACGATACCAGGCAACAAAGATAATTGATATTGAAAGCTCTCTAAGTTGGGGTATCAAATCAAGTGTAAAATTAAACAGTAATTTTTAGATATTCTTAGTATCAGTTTCGATAAAAAAACTGCGGTTTTTTATTTTAAAAAGTGAATTCACGAATTAACAACAACTTAACGTTTATTTTACAAATATAATCAAATTAATAGTTTCGGTTTCAGTATTTTTCACATTCGTCGCACATAACATAATATCAGTAATTCAAGTTGTCAATCATAACTATCGGTACTATAATTATCAGTATCAATAATCAGCGTAATATTCCGTCGTATCATTATTTCCTAATAATTAGCAAGAATTTCTAATTATTTATGAAACATAAAATAATAATATTGTAACGAGTTTAGGATTATATCCTTCGTTATGATAAATAAATAGGAATAAGAGTAGAAATAGAATTAGGTAGGTCTCAATATTGATAGTTAAGAAGCAGTAATCTTCAAACAGCAGCCATATAGCATTAAACCAACATACGAATCTCCAACAGTAATACCAGTGCAGTGTTGCGGCGTGCATGCTATGGGTTTGGTCAATTCTGGTTGTTCATTTACAACCAGAGTTGTTACTGAAAAGTGATGAATATTGCTACACAAATGATACGAAAATTGTACGCAAACTGAGGTAACTGAAAATGATTTTCAGTCATTGGCTCTCTGTCAATAAATTTGAAATATAAATATAATATTACGACATTACAAGTGTGTCGAAATAATCTCCAAATTCCAAGACATCAAAAGTGATTATTTATTGATCTTGAAATCTTGAAGTTTAGTTATGGCCCAAGCATCCACTTCTATGATTTGATGGTACATATAGGAATTTATTAGGCTGAGGTGGCAGAACTGATAATGATAATTGTACTCGTCACTCATGAGCTACACTTTTATAGCAATGGCAGCGTTGCAGAGTATCTACTACTACACATATTTAAGTAGCTGTCAAAGTATGTAACTACATGGTATGTGTAGTCGTAGTAAATATAAGTAAATTCAGCCCATTCAGTGGAAACAAACATAAAATTTCACTGCTTTACTTTTTGAGTTTGAGAGTTGTCCACGCATCTCGCATTCGCCAGTGCAGAGCCGTGTCCACATTGCGTGGTACTAAAAACAAATTAAAGCACTGCAAATTTTATGGTAAACGAATATTTATTTTTTTTAAAGTAAAAAAAATGTGATTATTAGCTTGTAAGGTACATTTGAGACGAAACTAATTTAGAACATTATGCATGTCATAGTCATATGCCTAGAATCTTTTTTTTTGCTCACTTCTGCATCTAACTTATCTAACTTATAAATGAATAAGTATAAAAAATACAAATACGAGCGTCAAAAAATGACGTCAGCTTTCGTGGTTTTAACCAAGAAAAAAACAATTCCACCTTAATTTCTAATTACAATTTACTTACAAAGCTTCTTCACAACGCGAAAGGATTTTTTTTTATCTGGAAATACTTACTTAATTCTTCAGCACTCATGATAAATGTTGCTTCCTGACAACTTACAACTTACGAGACTTGGGACGAACTTACTTACACGTGCACTGCAAATAGCTATATATTTTCCAAGGTTTAAGTATTTTACGTCTTTGTCGGTTGTTGGAAAAATGAAATACCGAGAGGAGCGCATCTTTACCTCTTCTTCTACTGAGTGAGATTTGAATCTGCTAAGGAAACAGCAAAAAACATCAAAATGCATAAAACATACTTGAGCAACTAGTCAAGTCCGTTCTGGTCTTCTTAATGTCCCGATTCCGATATGTAAGTAAAAGTAAGGGCTGCCGCTCTAAATTTTGTATTTCATTGCGTACTTGTCCATGCACGTACATATATATTCCTTCAGTTTCAGTACTCGTAATGGCTACTTGCGGACGGCGGACGGACGCCATAAATTTAACTTGAATGAGTATGAAAATAAATCGTTTTGTCATATAATTTTGTAATATAAATAATTATTATTTTTATTTTACATCAAGGTACGGCACAGCAAGACAATAAGACAATATTTTTCTGTGAACACTTGTTTTTTACTCTCCCTCAAGAGCTACATAGCTTAGGCGTAGGCTAAACAATGTATATAGTAATTTAGCTTCCAAACAGAATTTATTTTTAAACTATAATACAAATTCAATTCTTCGGAGGCTTAATTTTTGCAAAAAGTATTAGAAATGGATTTGAATCTTGAGTAAGTACCTCGTACATATTAGATAGGTAGTTACATTTGACTTTGACTACGTCACAGGCAATTTTATATGATTGACATTCGTATATTCATAGCTTCAGATTCTTCAATTCGGCTATATAGTCTAGAGTCATATAATTTAATTGTACTAGCATATTAATCATTTAGAAGCTTTTGAGTTTGTAAGCTTTGTTGTAATATTACTATATTAGTGGCGAGTCTGGCAAGCTAGTATATAATAATAATTTAAGTAAATTTTTTCGAAGAATTAGTCAAAAGTATATGCACATCTATTGACTATACAGACACAGATCCCTACCCCTCCATAAAATCAAACTTTTCTAAAACCAGTATGTTAACCTACTTAAGTACTTAACTAAAATAAAAACATTACATTTGTTTTACGCTACAAAAATTATATTTTGTGACTTAATAATCCTCTGCTCCGTTCGTACCTAATTGGCAATGCCAGTATCCGAAAGCTCTCTCAATAATTAATAATATTAATTCAAATTAATGAAAATAAAAATCTTTCATAAGCTCACATTATTGTATCCATCCTTTTTGGGACTGTAAAAGAACTAACAATCCTGTTATTAATTATATTACACTATTTAGGGATCGTCCACAAATGGCGTCATCGAAAAATCGCTATTGATCCTATGACCCCCATATCATCAACTTAGACATTGCGTCAATGGCTATCTTTAGCATGGGATGTCATCAGTAGCCAAGTAGACCCATTGACTCTATCGATGACGTCATTTGTGGACGATCACTTAACACAGCTACGAAAGTTAGACAAAAATTCTATATATTTTATAATTAAAAAAAGAAAAGTACTACTCGCGATTAATTAAAACAAACATTAAAAATGCGTGTGTGTAGTGAATAAGGTACGAATTTTAAAATAATATTCATTTACCATTTCATTTTACCAATTTACATTTAAGTTCACGACGAGTAAGTAACAATAGAAATAAATTGGTAGTTATTTTAAAATTCGACTTCAATCTTACAATTAGTTTGAGTAAGTTTTAAGCGTTTACAACATCACATTTTTCACAACTTATTCATCATGAATTCTATATAGTGTATTTAAATAATCCATATTGCAAGTGTACTAAACGATGTAAATTGACTTGCGACAAAATGTATATACATCTACTACAGTTTCAGCCTCTAAAACTGGTTCAATGCATGCGTCTCGAATGTATTAGTTGCATTTCCCACACTATAACTACTATATTAAATTTGTACGTTACAAAATTACAGTTCACGATATAAAATTTTCAACAGTCAATAACATTTTTTTTGGTTATAATATATAGTGAGTTACACAGGTAGTACATCTCCTAAACAAAGTTATATTATTGCCTTACAATATATGATATTTACTTTTGCATATAGTATAACCAACCAATTAAAATCCTATAAAGAACATACATAACATACATGCAAGTATACTTATACACAGGTATATCTATTATAACAACGAACAAAGAACAAACTGCATGTCTGCAATAATTAAATTATCTACGATAGAAAACATTGAGTCAAATTGTTTTGATAATAATAATTACAAACGTTAAACAAATAACGCATTGTGATTTAGTTTGACACAAATACTAATTCTATCTTTGAATGTGATGATGTTGAATTAATATTCATTTCCGTCATCATTTTGTCTTAAGGGTTACTAATAAAACAGAGTATATCTATAGGTTCTTACTATACTAATTAATAACTTAGAAAAAAAAACAAATCTGAGCTGGATACTATATGTATGAGTGTGGGCGATGAGTTCATCACGTCAAATTTAAACATTTTTCCTTTTCCTACACTGGTTTCCTAAGGTTCACCAAGTTTTTCTCAGGAGATTCATAGACGGAAGGTGATGGATGAATGATGATTTCGATGACCACTAAAACCATGAATGCCGTCACGCACAGATCTATTCCAAGAAAGCAGAGATATAATTGATAACCGAAGGTTTGATGAATTAATGCTGAGAGATTCCACAAGTAGAACCCAATGAAAGCCACGACTCCTATGTGAGTTACCGTCCAGATCTGACAACTTAATTTACTTCCCTATAGAGGAATACGAATACAGCATAATATATATTAAATATTAAAACTTGATGATAAGCGCATAGTTACTATAATAAAATGGAGTAATTATTATTTTAACTAAATGAATTGATTATGTAAACTATTAGGCTTACTTTGGCATAGACCATGAGCAGCGAGACCAGAACTTGAAACGCCCCTAGAATCTGTGGCCACACATTCTCGTACATGGGATCATTGCTGAATTCCTCAAGGATCACATCAACTGACTCAGGATCTTCATTTTGAATGCAGGTGGAAGAAACAGTTGCCATAATTATTCCAAAGAGCTAGAAATTACAACATAAAACACGATGCTGCTAAAACTATATTATTTATTTCGATTGAATATATAATAATTGTTGTCAGCTATATACTCACACAAGAAATAGCAGCAATGATTTTAAGGCCCTTTAACTGTGAAATACAGCATGTGTTTTTAGGGATGTTGTGACGGCTTGCCATGTTCTCAATAAATAAGAAATTCGTCCAGGCCAAATGTGTTAATGAAACGGGAAAATATTTTAAATTTCGGAATAACGTAGTATATTACAGTATACTGAGACAACAGTAGAAGGTTTTTTATGGTAGGTAGTATTAGTATTATGATGGTCGCGGTATAGTAAGCCTGGTCGAATAGAATGGTAAACAAATTAAACTCAAATTCGAGGGAATACTCACGTCTGACGGTGAGTCCCAGGCATGACTGACAAAACCATGGTACTCAATTTTAATACCAATATCAGCTGGGTTAGTAACACAAAATAATAAGGACTTCTGGATCTGGACGCTCACGAATTACTTATGTAGAAGCTTCCAAAATTCCAGATGATGTTGTGAGGGAAATCAAAGTTATTTGAACGTTTGAGACACTGAGACAAGCAGTATGTGTATCTCGTTAGTTTGAGATGGAAAATATAATTTCAAATTAATACACTATATATACTGTAACATACTGATAACATACTCAGGTAATACAAAAATATTGGGACTAAAGACTACATTCAAATCCAACAATCAAACTACTACAAAAACTGAAATTATATACTATATAGGCGCTCCTCGAACTGATTTTAAAATACCGAGGAGTACCCTTTACTCCGAACCGAACACGAAATAATAGTGAGTCGGGTTGAGAGATCTAAATAGAAAGAAAGAATAGAAAGCATAGCGTGTATACAACAAGAACTGTTGCGCAGTTCGGCATCTATCGATTTTCCCCCACTACTGTATGTAATATGCTTGCAAAAGGAGTCTCTAATAAAATAAAGTTACAGAGGCGATGGCAACAGAATGAATGAAATGAAGTTGATAGATAGAAAAATCTGGAGCTGGAGCTACATGCATATATAGTAGATATCTGAGAAAATCACTTTGTCCAGCCCGTCAGTCTTCTTTTGCCAAGCGGTGTAATATAATATAATATAGCCTCTTCGTAGAACCTTTTCATTTATTTTATTTATTATTACAAGGGTATATAGATATAGCCAAAGTCGTAAACATGACAATAGCCTATATACAGGAAAGGCATAGTATGGAATGGAGTGGAAGTTCAGGTTGCTTAACTTGAAATTGGAATAGGAGAAAATGGAATTGAGATAATGATAGGAGTAAGTGGCTATATCATGTTCATAATGTGACTGAGAATAATTATATAATATAATACATGTGCAGACTCCAAATTCCATGTGTCTATATGTGTTACAAAAATTTGAAAAGAAAGGAATTAATTGTTAACTTTTGAATTTCCGGTTCTTTCATAGCACATAATATAATATGTTGTACCTTTATTACAGAAAAGTTATATAAGTATACGCGGATATATATCAAAGTATGTTTTATGTGCAAAAATAAAAATGTCACACACAGTCCTTTTTTCTACCGCAAAATATATATATCTACCTAGAAAGCACAAATGGTCACAACATATAAAACTTACCACTTATTTGGGGCAATTATGTTTTCACTTTTGCTATATTCGTCGTTCTACTATCGATTCGAGCGGGAACAGTGAGAAAAGCAGACCCCAAGTTTTACCTTTTCTTCTTCTTTTTACTGAATGCAGTATGCAGTGCAGTACTGAGTACTATACACTACTTGGTTTTATTCACTCCTGACTTTTATAATTGTAGACGCGGATAATAGTTATTTTCGTTTTCATTGTGCAGATACTACTGTAGGTATATACGCGAAGACCGTAGTGAGATTTCGATTTCATGAATTGTGAGATATATTATCGGCGACGCAGGATTGGATACATGAGGGAAATGTCACATATTTTTTTAATCTGCTCTGGAATGTTTACTATAAAAGCTTTTAACGTTAATTTCCCTAAACAATATGGCTATAGATAACGTATGCGAATGTTTTAAGTAGGATTTCTTGCAGATGCGAAAGTTATTATGCTTCTTTTTTTGTGAGATATAAAATTGGCGGCTAGGTACTCCTACATTGTGATATAACAAAAATTCTGCGCTATCCGAAAATGTTTTGTATGGATAAAATCGAATTTCCAAGTTTAGTAAATTTTATTTAATTATTTCTGTAATGTACTTTATTTAAATTATTAAATTCAAATTTTTGAGCAAAAAAAAGTGATTTGCTTACCAAATTATTTAATAAAATGTTCAACTAATAATTTGGGAACCACCTTAGCTAAAAGTTACTTTGAATTCAACTATAAGACACATTTATGTTTTGAATGTTACGTTAATTTATTTATCGTAAATAAAACACTTTTTACCGTTACATATTACATTAAGATGGAGATGCAACGCTGGTAAATATTTGAATGTTGAAGCTATAATTTTTAGATATAGCTGAACGGATGCGTTATTATACACTCATCAAATATTCAACAATGGCTTTTCAATAATTACCAGTTCAAAAAATAAATGAACCATGAATCCAGAAACAACTTTATTTTAACATTCTTTTTCGTCAATTTCAAACGATATCTTACGCCTCACTGAAATATTTATTGAGCCTAATATTTGCATTTTTAGCAAGTAGAGAGGTTCGTTAGCAGCAAATGGTAAGCTTTACACATCGATGTATAGCGTGTTACCAAAAAAATGTGCAATTTGGAAAACCTGGAGTGTTTAGCCAAAGTGCCTAAACCGGAACCATGTTTAAGCAAGGGGCGGAAGCGTGTTTAACCTTCCTAAGGGTCTTTCCGCCTTTATTTTAGTGATCACATTATATTCTGTAAAATGTGATATTTTAAAATAGGGCATGCCTTGGTATAAGTTATAGTTAAACAAACCGGATCTTGCGGACCAGCAAAGGATGCAGTGTTTGCTGCCTAAATTTTTAGAAATCAAAAGTTTTTAATTTACTAAATGCTTATAAGCGTTAACACATACTACTTCGGCCATAGTTTGAAAATGAAGCTGCTCCCAGAGGTGGGCTGGGGTATAAAAGCGGCCTTGGAAATTTTATAGCCAGCGGTCCAAGATGGCCACCAATGTGGCCGCCGATATATATGGCCACCAGTGCAGTGTATCCCCAAAAGGAGAATTGTAGACTTTCTCAAAAATATTGATTACTTAAAAGCGACACATAGCGGATGAAATACACAACAATTTAATCTGATATCTAATGTCAATTAATGTCTGAATCTTACATTTCACATGTTCCATACCCCGGTAAACTTTTGAAAATAGTCTTCCTGTCTTCCTTCTCAAATCTTTCTTTCTCAGTGTTAAAACATTTCTTGTTGTTTCGCAAAATTAATTGTTTTTGTGATTAGAGATCAGAGGACTGCATGCTCGTAAAATGGTGTTAAGTATTAATAGTTATAGTTATAGTTATTAGTGTACACATTTTCAATTACCTACCTTATATATTTTATTGCTAAGCAGACGATGAATGTTGATAGTTAGCCGATAGTTGGTGCATACTATTCGGGTATATATTTTGCAGTTGATTTGATAGTGATGCATTATTTTTTGTGGTAATCGTCACGTAATATAAAACAAAATATGGTGTTTTCATTAGATTTATCATTTTTTGGTAAGTTTTGAGATGCGCGGTACATACACAAGCCTTTTAAAAAACGATACTCACGAGGGAACTCCCTATAATATTAATGCATAGCCTGTTGTCCACATGTTTATATAACATCTTTGTAATAAAATAATTTATTTTTAAAGCATGATGTTGCTGGAAGCATTCTAATTACCTCAAGAGTACCCAGAGGACATGAACAGTCCAGAAGATGAAAGTTGTACTGACGAAGACTGAGTTACGCATAATATGCTATTATTGAGTTTATTTATAAATAACATGTACTTTTATAGCTTTATTGATCAGAATAAGTAATGTTAAACAAAGAAACATGATTGAATCATGACACACTGCTTGAACCTTACACTGCTCCAGCCATAACCCACCGCTTGAACCATCCCAGCAAAAACAAAGCATACAATTAGTCCTCTTCGTCAGTAATATCCATCTTTCTTTGAATTCACCGCTGTTCCAGCTTCCGATTTTCATATTTTTCACAATCAAGTCAGTTATGTTTTCGTAAATAAGGTATTCATTAGATCGGGCTCACGTCCTTTTCGCT
This sequence comes from Dicyrtomina saundersi, assembly GCA_034695245.1. Classification (NCBI taxonomy): domain Eukaryota; kingdom Metazoa; phylum Arthropoda; class Collembola; order Symphypleona; family Dicyrtomidae; genus Dicyrtomina; species Dicyrtomina saundersi. The sequence goes on from JAQFZE010000100.1 coordinate 27,163, forward strand.
CGGAAATTTGAAGAGAACTCAGTTCATTTTTAAAATTCAAATTATAAAGCCCCGGTTTGTTTAAAAAGCCAAAACTGACGTCATAAATATTTTAATTTTACAGTTAACGAGACTTGATTCGTAATGTACTTACTTGTCAATACTCAATACCTTTAAAAGGATGTATCATAAGCTAAGTTGGTTATGTTCAGTATTTATGAAGTTAACTAAATTATGTACATAAATTATATTTAATATTTTAAAGTGCTAGTTAATTTTTAGTACTGATTAATGTGTGTTTTGTATAATTTCAAAAACAAATTGTAGTCCATTGACATTACTGTTGCGAATAAAATATTACGTAGTAGTTGAAATCTTAATCTTTAGAGGGCTTCTACATCCAGTTTTCGAGTATGTCGATAATGCAGATACGAAAAAAGTAGCGGCGATCGAAGCACGTATATTTTATTTTCAATTGTTTACATTTTCAAAAATCGTATTTAAGTGAAACATTTGTATTTTTCAAGTATTTAATGTAACTTCCCATGTTTTTGCTCGCACGTCTAGTTTTAAGTTTTAATTTTCATCCGTAAGTTTCCGTTCCAAGCTCATTATACCCCATATTTCTTTACCATCATTCTTAAACCGTCACTGGTCACTATGTATATTTAATGTAGGTAGGTACCTACGTCCTATCATGGTAAACGTTGCTTACATTAGTTCATATAGAATTTACTATCGGTAGAGGAGTTGTCCACTTGAAGCTTGATTTCTTCCTAAAGCGCACAATATTTATGGATTGACCTTAACCTTTGTGTTGACAGTTCGTAATCGTCGTCGTATACATATATTATTGTTTCGCCATTATTTTTTCCACACACAGTAAGGAAATAAACATTCTGGCTTTTACAGCACTTACACACGTGTTTGGAATTCCTATGTCGTTAGATAATACTGTTGTCTTGCAAGGAATACAGTAGACTGGATTCAAATATTTACATACCCATTAGGTTAAATTGCATGGGTGAGAGTGATCATTTATTCCTTAGCCTAATTGTATTGATTACTCCTTAGACTTTGGACGCTGAACTGTGCATTTTGCAGAGAGATAAAGCCGGTCATAGTTCGCAGTGATTTATAATAAAAATGCTATGATAATACATTTCAATATACATGTATGTAGGTATATATATATTTAGTTATTTACAACATAGATATGGATTAAACTGTCCACTTGAGTATTATAGGCGTGTAAATTATTAGTCAGCTAGCTTACGATCCCATGAGCTTGTTTATGTATTTCATGAAATTAAATGCTTATCATTTAATATTGTTTAATATGAACCTATCTTGACCGTTGACGTTCAAACGAACGTTGTACCCCCGTTTAGTTTTGCATGTTGTGCTGTCAAACTATCAAAAGCAAAATATTCGAACGTGTGCTGAAGCACCGATAACAGATATTATAAGGTGAGCTCATCTGTTGAAATATTTGTTCCCTGTCATGTAAAGTTGAATGCAGTTTATGGTTATATTATTATGTGAAGGTAACAAATTTATATCAGTGTCATTGCCAATATGCGATGTTCTACGCCTTAGTCAACTTATTTTAAAACTTCGCATTTGTTTTATTTTAACATTTGAACGGCAGTTCAATTTCTTCGGTCACAATGGCATCTTCTACTCTGTGCCCACATTTATTGCAAGAATATTTTAAAAGAATTCGGGAAATCAGTGAAACCTACAAATCCCAAATTGTAAAATTTGTGAACTACGACAATATTTCAGATTCCTTATTGACGAGAAAAATACTTCGGGTGGAGGAGGATAATATTATTGGCTCACTGGAAACAAATGAACAAAAAATGAGCAGTGTTCTGGAAATTTTTGAAAGCAGGTAATTCAAATTTAGTGTTTGTCTTTAAGTATACATTTCATTCGTAGACTACAATTATTCGTTTTTGTTAAAATTTTCTATATTAAAATGCAGAATGTGGGGTTTGGAGAATCTTATTTCTGTACTCATAGAGGTCAATGTCGACAGTTGGCTTGTCGAAGAAATGTTTCAAAAATATATTCATCACATTGTTAATGAAATCAGACGACTTCAAACCCTCAAAAGCTGTAGGTGTTTTGAACACGAGAGGCGTTCATTTATTCGCAGAGCTTTTGTACGATTTTTTGAAATGTGCGATGACTGTAAGTATGGAATTTGATATTTATTACTTTAATTAGAGTTCGATTTCATTTAAGTATAATATCAGCTAGCTCTATAAGAATGTTTTATATTTTATTGTTTGTATTATGAACAGTTTGCATTTATGTGTAAGTATCTGTCATTGTATTTGATTTTAGGTACAAAAATATAATTAATAATAAAGACGACGCTCATTTTGTTTTCAGGGCTTTTTGAAGTTGGGACTTCTTTGGGATGCCTAGATCAAACTATTTATCCCACACGCAATCGTCTTCAAGCTATTAACAATTTGCTACCAATATCGCGAAACAATGAAGACATTATTTTGCTCCCAAGTATAGATTCTGTTTCTTTCGAAGCTTCTTATGGTAACAAAACGACTTTTTAAAAGTTAAATTGGATTGATTGCAATTATTAGCCTTAAATTTTTGCGGATAGGTAAAAATAGCACATTTTTTATTCTACAGATAGTGAAGACGGTGTAGAGATTACCGAAGTTCCTACTGACTCGGAAAAATCACCCATGTTGCGACAGATAGAAGCCCACAAGATGTTTAACTCGTCAACCGGTACCGCATCTGCCATTGCAATTCGTAACAGCAGAAGTTTGGAAGAACAAGGCAAAGTACTCTCACCTCATTCATCAAAAAGAATTCTTGAGAAGGAAACGCTACGCCAAAAACCCGTAAAACTTTTTCCTTTTTGTATATGTACTTAAATGCGCTTTGCAGTTTTCACTTCTCAAATTCTTTTTTTCACTTTCGTTCTAATACATTCTAACACCTAGTGAACGTATAGCTGTAAACGTACTACATAACTTTTTTTAGTGAGTTAGGTGATTCGATTACTTATCAACGTAAAATATTATCATGTAGGGCCATCGTTTTCTATGCATAAAAATTACACACTAAAACATAATAAATAATTAAGTATTTCTAACTAGTAAGGTTAGCTCGTGTAGACTGTTTTAATTAAAACTTTGTTATAGCAGATGTCGAGTACTTATTTTGACAAAATTATTTAAATTCTATCAAAGAATTAAGTTCAGTTATTTTCAAAATATATAAGCTCTCTCAGTATGATAGGAATAGTCTGGGAATTTTCAAAGTGTATATACCTGTACATATCTTCATACATACGACCGACAGAATGTTATATTTTAGCTATACATACAGTGTGTCTCATAATTTTAAACTCACCCCTATTTATGGGGTTTACTTTCTTTAAAGAAGGAATTTTCCGGCGAGATATTTATTTTTAGATGATAACCCACTATTAAATATGATTCGACGTTGATTGGCCCCCAGGGGTTACGTGGTTCTCATGTAAATAATTAGAAATCGAAAATTGGGTATCTCAAAATTTTAAACTCACTTGACCGGATGATCAAATTTGATAATTCTAGTCATAAGTAGTATATGTGAGTGTACACATACCAATTTTCGTAATTTTTCATTAGTCAGCCGGGAGATATTGCTATTTGAATTTTAAAAACCGTGAAGTGAGTTTATAATTTTGAGACACCCGATTTTCGGTTTTTAATTATCTACATGAGAACCACGTAACCCCTGGGGGCCAATCAACGCCGAATCATATTTAATAGTGGGTTATCATCTAAAAATAAATATCTCGCCGAAAATTCCTTCTTGAAAGGAAGTAAACCCCATAAACCAGGGTGAGTTTAAAGTTATGAGACACACTGTAAATTGCTGCTATTTACAGGATGTGCTAACAGGGTAACGCATTGGTGTAAAAGGTAGCTGCCTAAACCACTTTTTAGAGCTATAACCTGAGTCAGCAACAAATGCCTAATCATCCGATATAGATAATAAAATTTTGTTTCCTTGCGACCATTACTTTAGTTGCAATGAATAGTGATTGTATTGAGGCTTCATGTTTGCTTTGGATCGGTGTGTAATCTTGTTGTTATTTATTTAACACTTTCGTGTCACCAATGTTTCAATTTATGTATGTACTTATAAAGAATGGCCGGCTAGTTAATAATTTATTCTCGGCTGTAATTAGTTTTATTGTACTATGAATGCACGATTTCGAGAAAGAAGCTTTCATTTTAATATGTATGAGTGGTTGTTTTGACTCACAGCAAGCTTGTGTAATGTTTAAATCTAATATGTAGTACGATTCGCAATTATACGTTTGCATTTTGTATGTATTGTGGATTTGAAAAATGCTTTCGTCAGTACAAATAAATCACATACCTCAAGTGCTTTCATAGTTTTAGTCTAATCAATGCATGTTGATTTGAATTAGGCAATTAAATCTCCTGTCCCTCATTCAAAGCCCTCAAGAGCTTCACCGATACCATTGAAATCACGCGATGTTGTAAACCCCTTGAAAGCTTCAAGATCCTCAACTTTAGAATCTGAAGGGCATGCCTTTGTTGCAAGGAATAAAATCACTTCACTACCTAGTTTAGAACAAAGTAAAAAGCCTACTTTGTCTGTGTATAATGGGAATCAAAGTACTAATTTAGTACGTGCGCCAATAACGCATCTACGTAACCATTTCAATGCATTTTTATCCCCGAGCGAATCAAGTGGTTCACAAGCAAGTAACTATTTTATGTCTCAGCCTGTCCCTATGAGTCACTTACAAGAATCACAGGAAATTAAATCAGACTTGATAAGTTTTGACTCTACGAGGAAGCCAATGCACCATTTTCAGGAACGCACAACTGAATTTTTTAATAGCACTTCAGAAGAAATGTTTCAAAATCTATCGGCAAAGCCTTCAAAATCTTATCCAGCATTTCCGAGCCAATCTTTATCCCTGGTTCCTCCATCCCTGCCCCTTGAATCAGAAACCCCATTTTCAAATCAACAGGAGGGTACTTCACAAAGGTCTGAATCGTCTGGTACGTCTCTTACTCTTACCACAAATGGCACCTTATCAAGCAGGAATTCTAAAAATGAAATTGACATCCGCTATCCTAAAATAAATCCAGTCAAGTCTCCAGTTGCAAGCAAGACTAAAGTATCAACTTCAATGCCAATGAAATCGGTTATCAAATCAAAGTCAGTGTCAGTGAAAAAGGAAGTTAAGAAGCCAAAAGCAGTTTCTACACACTCACAGAAAGTAAAAGAACGTTCAGCAGATGATGCAATTTTGAATGAATGCGATACAGAAGCTGGGGCATTGAGTACGACAAAATATTCTAATTTGGATAATCCACATATAAATCAACGAAGTGGTGGAGAAATTATAAACAGCGCTAAGACGATCAACGTCAACCAAGACTCAGTGTTGTTCACAAGCAACAATGAAACCCACTCTTCTTTATTGCAACAACAGAAAGCTGGCTGTAAAATAGATGTTTGTGAAATGAAAATGAATGAGAATTTGCCCGGTTATAATTCTGATTCTCTGAAAATTTTAACACCTGAGCCCGATGTCCTGTTAATTTCAAATTTACACATTGAAAGCATAGGTAATGTGGCTAAGGAGGGCACGCATGCAGTTAACGATCTCAAATTGCTGCCACAGAGGACCGTAGAAAATGTCACTTTTCCAGAATCTACATGGAAGCAGCATTCCGTAATTGGCGTTTTACAATCACAATGCTTTCATCCAGACAACATTTTGATACCTCAATTAAGCAATTTACTTCACAAAGAGCAAACGGCAGTTTCTCGTGAGTCCCATAAAAACACAGATGTAGGCCCCTTAAGTAATTTTACATCTACTTCAAAGATTTTAAATATTAACTCGGAAAGTAAGGTTGATAAAAATTTGGAGGGATGTAACACAGATGATTCTGTCGTAAAACTACGAGAAAATGTTTTTACAGAATATGGCTCGGACATTAAAAATCCAGTTTTCACCTCCGAATCTCCGTATTCAACATCCGATTCCGATTCGACCGAAATTTCAGAAAGTCATTTAGTGGAACCTGCGACGGCCAAGAAAAGTAATTTTGAGACTGACAAAAATCCATTAGTAGAAGAATCCAGCATCTTGACGATGAAAGGTTCAGATAATAAATCACTTTCTATGCCTAAGGAAATTGTTAGAAGTATCAACGAGCAACTTGGGAATACAAATAGTCAAGAACGAAATAATTGTACAGAGGAACAAAAGAACGTTTCTGGAGTTACAAATGGGATTTCAGTGGAGACAACCAGTCCAAATCCAAATTGTACAGCGGAACTAACCCAAAGCATAGAAAACTATATTTTTAACCACCAAGGACAAGACAATGTTTTACCAGTTGACGAAAAAGCATCAATCCAAGTAATTCTTGACCAGTATCCAGAGGGTGCTGACGTATTAGAAATTTGCTTAAATCAATCGAAACAACAACAAAATGAATCTTCTGCTGTGCCGCTTCAGACACCTTCAAAAACATTCAAGCAAAATTCAGAAATGTTTACTTTACAACATTTTTCAGAGAATAATTTCTCTACAGAGGACAGAGAGAAACCCTTTACCACCCCCGCACCTGTTGACTCATTATCTTGTGATCACGTTGTTCTTGGTACCAAAATCGCATGCATTGACTCTGTAGGCCTTAATTTTCATAATGGACTTTTGCAATCAGCTGGCATTCTGCCTGAAAAATCAGAACTTCCTATCCATGAAGAAAATACTCCATATGCATTGTCTTCCATATTGCCCCAGACCCAGATTACACCTGGTGAGACATTTTGTGCAGATTCGATGCTTGAGCAAAATATTGGAAATTATAATTCATTATTCCAATCAAATTATGTTCCTGAACCCACTGATGTTGAAACTACCATTCAGGAGACAAAGCTGACCAGCACTCTGGCCCAGGAAAACAAACTGCAAGAGAAGATATTCAATGTAAAGGGAATGTTACAGGTAGAGAATAAAGTTAAGGTCTGCCCTGAAAGTGTGAACGAAGGAATTCTCTCAGCACAGGTATTGGAAGCGCCGACACAGACAAAGGACTACAAGGACAATAAATCTACTTCAGACACGTCTCACGTTAACCTGGATAAAGCTTTGCGCTCCGAGACAACATTAAATCAGTGCTCACAAAATGAAACCATTCTGCCACACCGAGAAAGTGCATCGCCAGTCAGCTTACCCACCAGGAGTCCTAGGAAAGTAACTAACGCTTCAAACGCTGCAACTAAAATTGACCGGAAAAGTAAACCTGACGACGCTACAGAATTTTCCCAAATACGATCTTTACCTCAAAATTTGAAAAAGTTGGTCAAGAAAGAGCCAGATTTAAAATCTACTACATCTGGATCTGTAAAAAAGACAAAACCTGAAAAACAATTGACCACATCCAATTCCAAGATAGTTCTTGCTTCAGAAAATCTTTCAGGAGCAATTGCAGCAGAGACAACCCCAGTCGGTTTTGTCAGAAATAAGACACTAATATCCGAATCGAAGAAAAATACGCTTTCAAATTTAATTTCTCGCTTAACAAAACCTACTGCTAGTAGTGAGAAAAAAATTATGGATGGATTGAGGGAGCCAGGTGGAGCAAATCAGGGCAGATTTTTGAGAACGTATTTACTTAAGGATAAGGCAACTAGCCGTCCAATTACTAGTGCCAATAAATCAAATAATTCTCGCCAAAAGCTACCTCCAAAAGTTTCCATGACTGTTTCTCCTAAAGCCAAAACATCAGTATTAGCACCTGCAACTGAAAACTCGGAAAGTCCGCAACCACATGAGGACATAAAAAGTAATACGTTCAAAGACGAAAACAATACACAAAGCGAGCCAAATTTTTCTGACAAGGACTCTTCAGAATGTAGCATGAATTCCAGCGTGTTTGATATATCAATCTCTGATTCCCTACTAGATTTTCAGTTTGATACAGACATGATGGATATCAGAAGTGATAGGCTGGATAAGTTTTTTAATTTTCAAATCCCACTCTCTCCTTATACTCCCATTTTAACACCCGCTCTGAAGAACCTCACTGCGTCCATGATTTCTGGACGAAGAAACTCTGCTTTGCCGGCGCCAATAGAGCTTGTTACTGACCACTGGATTTTCACTAATAATTCTAATCCCCGTCGCTGCAGATCCGACCCAGTGCTCTCTGTAACCAACCAAATGAGTCTGTCGGGTTACGGTCAGCAAAATAAGAATTCCCTTATTGCTTCCAAATATACTGATTTGCAAATCGGAAGCGCCCTTAACTTCAATAACAGTATTGCTAGCAACCACACGGAGAGCTCCCAGAATTCCAATACGTCTCTTCAAAATCCCGATTCCTCATCAGCTGTTCTAGTTGATGCTTCTTCACAGGTGGAGGCATAAATAATAAAAACAGCTTGTTTATTTATTTATTTATTTTACCTTACTACATGATTAAAGATTGCTTAGAATGCGAATTCAAGATGAGCTTACTTTGCTTGTTAAAAACTAAATTTAAATGGGATTATTTATTTTTTCTTTGCAAAAAGAAATTCGCTCGAAGTGTATTCGTAAAATAATAATTGTACGAATGCAGGTTAATTAGTTAATAAAAGTATATACATCAGGAGGTATAATTATTACACGTAAAGAATACTGATAATTTTAAAATAACGAGGAAAAATATGTTTTATAACCGTAAGTTCTGTCTGTAACGTTGTTTAGACAGAAATAATACTGAAGGCACCCCCAATCCGAAGATCGTCTGTATCCAAACAAACTTCGTCACCCACGTTATTGAGAAATGCTCCGTTGGAACGAAAAGATGTTTCTGTACTTCCAGTAACTACCGTGCGGAAGTCATTGGGTCCGCGAAGTATTGTCACTAAGCCCCAAATTCCAACATCGGCCTCCAATTCCTTTGTTAGTAAATTTTCTACATCTCCAAGTCTACAGCGACAGCAGGTAGCCACCGTTGCACCGACTAGGCCAGTGTGGAACAATAAAAAAAATCCTCCTCAACAGCCTACGATTCATGAGAGATTCACTCAGTTTTCAGTGGAAGATTACAATTTTCAGCAGTGGGCTAACGAGTGGACCAGTCGACAAGAGAAGAAAAAAAATGCAACTGAAAACTAGTAATTTAACTTAGTTAATAAAATAGTATAATTTGAATATTTATTGTGTTAGTAAAGTCCTCCATGACTTTTACCGTCGTTGGTGGTAGGATTTTAAAATTACTACTAATCAGCTTAAAGCACCTCGAGCACGCAATCTATATAAGTCAGTTTAGGAAGACGCTGGAATTTTCTAATAAACTGAAAATTAGTGAATTAGTGATAAATGAGATCTTAGCAGTGTAGTATAGTGTAATCGATAATAAAATGATGTGTATTATATTTCAATGTGTTTACGATTTAATAAAATTTAAAGCAATGCTTAAATAGGTAATTTAAATTTATAAAATTTGTTATTTGGATATAATTACACATGGCATAGCATAACGTAGCCAGAAACCAGAATCATGACATGCTATGCACCGAGAGACTTCTAAAATTAGCATTCGGGGTATTAGGCATGAGACGTGAGTTTCTTGTGGCTGCAGTTGTAGTTACCTACTTAAAAACTAAAATCCATTAGTAAGCGCACTGCAAAAAAGCTGGGTATTATAGAAGTAGCTTGCAAATTTATTTTATGCTGAATGAGTTTATTCAAACGTTATTTAAAACTAAAAATAGGAAATCCTACTGACTCACTTTTTTCTACTGCATCCCATCCTATGTTGCTGGGGCGTTCCCAGATAGCAGTAATAATTTTTACTATTAAAATGTGCAAAGCAGTGCCCTGATTCGATCTAGGAAAAAACCTAAATCATATAATCAATATTTCCCTAAACAAAAATCAAAAAAACATTTGCCAGACCCTAGGTTCGATCCGTCGCCGCCATTATGACGTGGGCGTTAAACTACACAGCCGTCATCCCTATGTTGTAGATATACAAAATTTTGAAATTTCGAAAATTCATAGCTTTTGGCGCCACGATAAGTATTCACATTTGTAAATTGCCTCAGATGTAACTTTTTATTGCTATTTGTTTGAGCTATAGAAGTGTGAAAACTTTTCTTGGCGCCGGGAGCCAGCAACCGATTCATTAACACAGGGAAAATCCAAAATTTGGTGTAAATAAAAGATTTGATTCTGAAAAAAATCATAAGTATGTCTTTAATCAAACTAAAACATAAGACGTTGACCGCATTTTGATTTAGTCTTTGGATTGCTCGTAAAAAAATAAAGCCTGTTGAACTTCAACTAAGTATTACCGGGTAACAGGCTCACTAAATGCAATAAACATTTGTTATCCTACTATTGAGAACATGGTCTATGTAAAAAAAATTATTTTGTACATATCTGAGATACTTGCTCCCCGAGCTGGGGCGTTTTCAGAAAAAATGAGTCTACTTTTGACTAACTGGCAAAAAATCAAAATAATTATAGACTAAATTAGCTTACTCAAAATGCAATCAGAGACAGTCAAATCTTGTTAGTACGGTCTTCTTAATATCAGTCAAATCACTGCGTCCCGTCATAGCTCCTATCTAATGCCATACTTAATCATAGCTTAGACCTTAAAAATATTATTTCTTCGAATGCAGCAGTTTGAAACATTTGGAATATCTGACAATTCAGAAGATGGATTTATCTCAACTAAGAACAATCTAGATTTGAATTTATCATTTTTCAAAGTTTTACTGTAACAAAGACGTTCGCACTTAGGCAGCCCGCCTAATATGTATTTGACATACTAATGCCTTTATTGTACTAAAATAATTCAAATAATATCCAAATAAACTTTATGAGCAAACAGTGTGCAAATAATTATTAACAATGTAATCTCAAATAGTGTAACCACAAAAGTAGTAGTAGTATATATATACACTGATGAGGATAGGTGTAATCTATTGCCACTGAAAAGAAAACTGATTGACACATAAAGATCCCGTGGCTTATCTCCCCTCCCGTGTCCTCATGAATGTATTTTTTCCTTCAACATGTGGAATATGGGGATGCGAGGTAGATAATGTGGGATTTTGGGAATGGAGTATAGTTCGTGCCCTAGTTGAGCGGGATTTCCACCACCAAATTTAAATTTTTTTCACTTTCAGATCAACTCCAACAACAACAACAACACGCGACGACTTCTTGTTTTTCCCCTTCTAACTATCCTGTCATAGCCCATTCCGAATAAACTTATCCCCTACAACTTTCGACTATGTTATTTCAACCCAAACAATGTATGATTTTTTAAATAATAAACGGCCTCCGAACCTATGCATCGTACAAAAGTTGTAATACTCTTTTCTACATCAGAATTATATGTAGATCCAGACTGCGTGGGGATAATATGCATTTATTTCATATTTAATGAAATAAAATGGATTTAACTGTAAGGAGTTATGGATCACTGTATGACATTTGATCACGTATAAGTTAATAATCACATTTTTTAAAACAAACGGCCTCCGAACCTTTACACCGTACAAAAGTTGTGATACACTTTTCTAAATCAAAATTATATGTAGATTCAGACTGCGTGAATATAATATGCATTTATTTCATATTTAATGAAATAAAATGGATTTAACTGTAAGGAGTTATGGATCACTGTATGACATTTAATCACGTATGAGTTGATAATCACATTTTTTAAAACAAACGGCCTCCGAACCTTTACACCGTACAAAAGTTGTGATACACTTTTCTAAATACAAATTATATGTAGATTCAGACTGCGTGAATATAATATGCATTTATTTCATATTTCATGAAATATAATGAATTTTTGATGTGAAGAGTTATTTGGTGTTCATGCATTAGATTTTAAAAGGAAACAAATGTTCACGATAGAATCAGTCCTACTTGAAGACATTAACGGTGACGTTGACAGTAACGACAGTTAAACATGGAGGTGTTTTATAATTATCAAACTTTTCATCGCAGTCAAATACTATTAATAGGTCCATCGTCGTCAGGTAATATATATATATATAATTTATTCTACTTTTACGTAAATACAAAATAAACATATATCTAGTTTAAACCATTTTTTCTATAACGAAAAAACCACGTTGATAAAAGAAGTAATTCAAAATCATCAACTTGCTTTTGATCCACCGTTAGATAAAATTGTTTACTTTTGTAAAGCATTTGACAATAAATTTACAAAGTGGATAAAAACATTTCCCGTTTTAGAATTCACTAAAGGAGCAAAATTTGGACTAAATTCGAATTTGTTGGTAAAAACCAAAACCTTTTGTGTATTTATGATGATTTTTTCCATTCCAAGATAATGCATTTGAAAATCTCTTTATTTATGAAGCTACTAAGTAAAAATTGAGTGTAATAATAACTATGCATAATGCCTTTTTAAAAATTACTCGTATTTTAAATAGTCAAGCAAGATATAAAATATTAATGGGAAATCATGACATGTTAGAAATTTTTAATACTGCTAGGCAAATGTTTTCCAATCAAACTAGGAAATTTCTTAAAATTTACAACGAATGCACTAGTAGACTTTATAAATATTAATTTATTTCTCTTGATCAAAGGGTTTTAAAGAAATTCCGACTCCGTTTTGCTCTTCTTCCTTCAAACGCTATTGTTCATAAAATGGATTAACACAGTTTGAAAGTACCTAATTTGGTACAGTGGTGTGTTGTGACGTACTTATTAGTTGGTGTGATCTTTTTTTCTAAAATTACATTCGTATGTTTTTATTTTCTTTGAATTTTACATGCGCAAAACTATCATTTGCACAAATGTTACACTAGCTAGTTTATATTGTGACAAGTTACAAAAGTAAGCACACCAACTGATAAAACACAACTTGTAGCTTTCAAAGGTATTGCTAATAAGAAGTTTGCAATTAGGTATGATCATATTGAGCTACTGGCCTAGAAAAATGAAATTAAGCCAGTCTGAAATCTGTGTAGACAAAATTATTTTGACTGAGCAAGATGAGGAAAAACGGTATTACAACATATTGGAAATGAAAAACTGGACAAGCATAATTTGGAAATGATAAACATAAATCAAATTACAAACGAGTGAGCAGGTGTCAATATTTTTATTTCTACAAAATGTTTTCTTCAACTGATACATACTTGATATTTACTAAGTGCTTAAGTGACTGAATCTATATACTTGAGTTAACATGCTTTAAAGCATAAATATTTTTAAAATACAAAATTTATGAGGTAAAAACATTTGCTCTTGTTCCATTATTTTTTTATTTTAAAAAAGTGTTTTAAATAAAACGCTTCTGTCATTGTCAAAACAAAGTGAAAAATATACATTTTCTCCACGCAGTCTGAATCTACATATAATTCTGATTTAGAAAAGTGTATTACAACTTTTGTACGATGTATAGGTTCGGAGGCTGTTTACTTTAAAAAATGTGATTAGCACTGCATATGTAATCAAATGTCATACAGTGATCCATAACTCCTTACAGTTGAATCTTTTTTATTTCATAAAATCTAAAATAAATGCATATTATCCCCACGCAGTCTGGATCCACATATAATTCTGATTTAGAAAAAAGTATTACAACTTTTTAACGGTGTATAGGTTCGGAGGCCGTTTATTTTAAAATGTGATTAGCACTGCATATGTGATCAAATGTCATACAGTTATGCATGACTACTTACATTTAAATCCAATTTATTGCATTGAATATGAAATAAATGCATATTATATCCACGCAGTCTGAATCTAAATATAATTCTGATTTAGAAAAGTGTATTACAACTTTTGTACGGTGTATAGGTTCGGAGGCCGTTTATTTTTAAAAAATATATATTTTAGTTTAGATTTAACAGGACGTAGTTGACTCACGAAACAAAGATAACGCCATCTGCACTATAATTACGGTACACATTGCAGTTTTAAAAACATTCACATAAGAACCGACTCTAATACTTGTTAAGGTACACGTTGGAATATCTCTTGCATGTCCTGCATGTTAAAGTGAATAGTATGATTGGGTTTGAGTGTGTGGTGAGGAACGAACATATGAGAAATAAGTAAGGAATACATACTCACCAATTTGAATGGCCAAATGTAAATAAATATTGAATATTG
>JAQFZE010000101.1:0-41166 GCA_034695245.1 Dicyrtomina saundersi
CATCATCATCATCATCCGTCACTCGACTCCTGTCCACGTGAGACAGGGGCTCGAGCGGGAGAAGAGCGAGAACCGGAGTCAGCATCTGAGACACATGGGAAGAAGGCAGAGTTTCTCAAATGGGTCAAGATGATGTCAGCCCACCGCTCCGTGTCCTTGTCCACTTCCAGTCGACATCATAAATTAATCTCCTTATTCTTTTGTCTAGTCTTCATGTCCCAACTATTTGTGGACAGAGTGACATGTGCTCCGATCCGCTACTCCGCATCTCCCTCCTCGTTGGTGAGTCCTCTTTGTTTTATTTTTTTTCTATACTTTTCCCAGCACGCTAACTACAATTAAGGTAGGTAGGTATAGGTACTTATCCCCCGACTCCTCCAATTCTTGTTGAACGGAGCGTAATGGCGTAATTACAATTATACTGACACGCATAGACACCCCAACAACAACATCCACACCACACCATGCCACGTCCAGAGTCCAGACATCTGCTTCTTTTCATAGTAATAATAATATTTTCATATTTTCTGGATTGTCATTTCCTTCCATTGTACCATCATATGGAACCGCAACTGTCTGAAAATGAAATGTCCTCGTGCACGTCGTAGTAGTAACTGTTTTGACTCGCACATTTTATATTCTGTAGGTATTATGATCTCCGTCCCAAGAACAACGTGCCCCACGTCACTTTCATACGAGCAGTAATTTGAGCTTATCATTATTATGTTTTCATACAAGAGTTCATTACATGGTCTTGTTACCTGAACTTTTTGTGTATTTTGCATCTGCTCCCCTCCACCACCACAGCCCCATATAATTCCCTCTCTGTGTATTTCAAAGTATATGTCGTCTGTGAAGAATCAAAACGACCTATGTTCAACTTTAGCTAAAAACAGAATACGCTATCTACAATAAAAAAAGTCATCATCCAGAAAGCATGTAGGTACCTAAATGTAATTTGCATTCAAAAGCATATTAATGGAATATTTTGCAATTTAAAAAAAACATGTACCTACCTAAATGGAACAATTTTGCACTTTGTAAAATGTTTTATCTGCGTGTTTTTGAAAATTGCAAAATGTTCTATTTACATGCTTTCAGGTTTATGATATTGTAATATTTGTGTAGCTAAAAATGGAAATGGGTCATTTTGATTCTTCACTGGCGATACAGCACTGCTTCCACACTGGAAGGATAACATAGAGCACGAGCTACTTCTTCAATTTCATCCTTCATTACAAAAATGACAGGCATAACAAGCATCCGCCCCATATATGTATGTAGATACCTCATGCATTACATAGGTAGGCGCTTCTGCTAGAGCCATGTCTGTCTCTGTTTTGGTCCTGGTCCTCGTTCTGTGGGAAGGAGACTAATGCTAAATACAACATTATTATTATTGCGGAACAGGAGTAAATATACACATACTCTCTTGACTCGAGTTTGAAATTCAAATACTGTTTAGTCAAGTGCACCTATTTAGTGACAGTGTGTTCTCTTCGAATTCAACCTCCATATTTAACCGTTCAGTGCGACGGGACGAAGGGGACCTGCTCCATGTTTATGATTACGCTAAATGTACGCTATGTGTACTACCCACCTATGTGCATACAGGCTAATTGCCTAAGCAGGCTTCCTGGAGACATTCGTACCGGTACATGGTGACTTACTGTATTTGTACTCACTCTTCTACAACCCACGGATACCAATAAACTCGGAAAATGTGTTCTAATCTGACTGAGGTAGTAGTAGTATAGGTACACAACAAGAAAGTTTAACTTTTACGGCTGTCTCTCTCTCTCCATGTAATTTCTAAGCGTATATATTATCCTTGTACTGCCAACTGTATTTATTGAGGCTTAGGTTTTTTTTAAGTAGAAGAGTTTGAGATATTATTATGAGAGTTCTGCACACATAAAATATGTGTCTCTCGCCCCTCATCTGCTCCATGAAATATATTTTATTATGCTGTGAGCGGTGGGAGAGAGTGTGTGTGTATGTGTGGAAGTGGAAATGGACTGGGAGCATATATAGAATACTGTAGGAGATGGCAATGGCAAAAGATGGATGACTCACCTTTTTGGGTGTATTTTTTTAAATGGAATTTGCTGTATTCCTTTCGTTTGTATTGTTCTTTTTTTTTTTGCGAAAGTATTCTGCACGAAATCAATAGGTGTGGTTTGACATGTATCATAATAAAATATGTAGTCATCCTTATGGTCTACACAGATCCTCCGCAGAGACGAGTATAGCCCCATATCGCGCCTCCGTTTCAACTCAACAGCTATATTTACTATTTCTCCTCACCTGCTTGCTTGGATCCTTTCCAATTATATTCTTTTAATTGAAAATATTTGGTATGTCTCTGTTTGTAATGTTATATTTGTATAGACTCGTAGACATCCCTATAATATTGCAGATTACATGGATCATAAACAATAAGGATAGAGCTGTGCACTTTTTTTTGAAAGCCATAAAATAATAACGTCCTTAATTGAAATAGAAATTAGTATTAGCATTTTCATCTCCATGCCCATGCCCATGATCGTAGTGGTAGATGGGATCCAAATCCATTGAAGTTTAGGAACGAGGTGGTTGGAATTTTTTCGATACGTTTCCCTATGATTTTCTTTGGACCCAAAAATTACAAAATTATGCTTGATAAATATAAATAGAAAATATAGAAATGGAGCTATGACTAAAGATTAAAAATAAAAAAATAAAAACCTTTCTACTAAATAACTATATGGACCTACACACTGCACTGAGTTGCGGTTTTCAATTGGGTTATGTGGCTGTGGTTGAGGCGCTGCTGCTGAGAGGTGCTCCAAGTGTAATAAGACTTTACGTATGTATGGGATGCAGACCTGACAGACGAGTAGAAGGAAAAGAGGCTTCAGCTGATTTAGTTGTATATCCCGATTTCCTCCTCCTTCCTTCCTGTCTCTGGATCTTGTGGTTTCTTTTGGAGAGTGCATAATATATATAAAGCAGTTCATTGAGAGAAACCTTGTGAGTTGTTAGTTTTCAGTTTGCACATTATCTGTTTGTAAATAAGAGAGTGTTTAGGATATGTACCTTGTCCACAGAGTATATATAGGTAGGGAGTTGAACCCGAGGAGGCCGACGACTGGGACTGGGAGTTAAAATGTTGCTCCTTTCATACATCTTATGGATGCTTACAAACACAGGATGTCTCTAATCGTAGACTTCACGGTCCTGGTCTATGGCCTCGTCCTAAAGCTGAGCTTTATTCCTTCTTATATGATCTCCGGTATGGCATCCTCCTATGCTCTCGTCCCGTCTGATCCGCTTCCTCCTCTTCTAAATGGAATATCTGTGGTCTCAACTGTAAAATGGGGATCCTCTAAATTCAAATCGAAATACATCTACCGAATCCCCGTTTTGAACAAATCCTTCACATAAAGTATCATTCATTGAATTGACTGTGTGTCGGTATCGGAGTCGGAATAGAACTTTATACATGAGACGATATCGATATCGGTATCGATGTCTTCCCGTGTGTGTAGAATGTAGCCTACCTATGCGGAAGCCCGACGTTGGTTGCGTTCGTCCCCGTTCATGTACGATATCGATATCCAATTCCATTCCAAGTAAATAGGCAGGAGTGGGGCTCTTGTTGCATCTTTGATCTTCAATGGTGTAATTTGTTCAAGTATTTGGTTAGTAGGCACTCGAAACTCCAACCGCGGCTTTTGTCATCCGCATGCATATAGGAAAAGCCTCTGAGTCATTCTGGTCCTTATGCTGTCACATTTTACATCTTGAAGGAGTCCACGTAGTAGGTACGTACGTTCTTTCGTAATCTGTAGGAGGCTCAGTACCTAGGATGATGGTATTTAGTATATGTGTAGTAGTAGTAGTAGTAGTAGTAGGTTTTCTAAGCCCCAGAGTCCCAGGCCATCCCAGGGATAGTTTCGAGTTGATTTCAAGGAGAATTATTTGCTACTGGAAACTTGGGTGAGTCACATCGCATCACATTCGCATCTCACATCCACTGCACATCCCGTTCCCCTTTCCACTCTGAATGTTGAGAAGAAGAAAAAAACTAAGCTGCTAGGACTAAAAAAAAAAATTCAAGTCAAGTCATACTTACACGCATGTATACTTTCTTATGTATAATCGATCCCGGGTTACTCAACCGCTTCACTATTCAATGATTCAAAGCAATATGCAATGGAATGTTTACTAGTAAGAAAACGAGTCCTGGTATTTTTTTTCTTAAAAGTCTGACTTTATACTTTATAATATGAAAGGGTTGAATGTGTATAGTTGTAAATGGAAAATGTAAACATCGTGAAATTCATTCACGTTCACAAAATGGCATGCAGGCAGGGAGAGAGAGAAAGATGGTGAATTCTTCGTGGAGGATTATTATTATTATTAAGGAAACAATAATTTATGTAGTCAAACTTTTACTATAAGGACAGTATAACATAACCTACTGCATGGTTCTATACGGCAATTTTAAATGTTTCAAAAAAGAGATGGATGAGATCGAATCGATGATGATGGAGGCATCCGAGAAGAAAATGAGAGGAAAGGCGACAATAAAAGTTGGAGTTTCCGCATTGTACAAGTGTTAAAGGAGGGTGTAAAGATTTTGCAATGAGACTTTTAATCGCCTTCAGCTTCCAATTTCTGTAATATTCTGTCTTCATCTCTGATCCTTCCTATCTTTTACCATGGAGGCACTTTCCCTTCCACTCTTCCTTAATATTCTCATTATTTCAACTCTCCGCCTCTCATAAATTATTTAGCTGCGGAGCTTTTGCCAGGGAAATTTGAATGGAATGTGTATTTTTCCTTGAACCGTTTTATTTCACTATACCTTAAAAAATGTGAGCACCTACCTAGTTTTTATTCAGCAATTTTTTCCTGACAGTTGAATGGTACAAAAAGCGGGATTGGATGAGCAAAATATCATATAATTGTATGTGCTGAGACTTGCAGGTATGAATATTACGTAATACTCAGGTATGTTAAGCATAAATAATATATGTATTGACGCTATTTTAATGTTTATTGCCATTGTTATTGCTGAACGGGCGCCAAAGATCAATTGAATGGAGTGTCGGGTTTTATTTGTTTTCATCAACATTCAACATTATGGAAGACTCAATACTCACAGAGAGCAATCGGTAGGTACAGACGTAGACGTAGCCGGGGATGAGAGTAGCCTTTAGTAGTTTACTGTGGTAGTGAGTGTCTCCAGTTAATATAGGTAATGGTAACCCGAGACTATATTGGACTGCATGACAGAGAGAGTCCATGTGTACTAAGTGTATACTTTTCATATTTTATTTTCATTGCATGTGGTCTGACTATCAAATATCAGAGACGCAGAATGTGAGTCTCGCACTTTACACAAGAGATATTCCGAGACTTAATGTGCTCACTGTATTTTGTACTGACTGTGAGAGTCGGAGTCGGAGTCGGAGTCGGTCTCGGTGTCGGTGTCGGTGTCGGTGTCGGTGTCGGTGTCGGACGATGTAATATTATGGAGTCAGACGGCAGTTGAGCAGTCACACAGTCAGTTGAGTACAGACAGAGAGACATAATAGACAGTGAGGCAGACGACAATAATGAATGTGCGAGCCGAGGATTTTGGAGTAATCTACCTAGTACATAATATCAAGTGTATGAAAATTTATTCAGCTTAATTTCACTCTGGTTCTCTCCTTCGTTATTTACTCGAGTCTACTTGAACGATATAATGAAAATGAAAACCATTCATGACCTTCTACGGACTCGGGACACGAATACGAGTGGAATCCTATGGAATCACAGATCTCCATCGCACTGCGGTGTACTATACAATGGTCATTGCTAATGTTAATATTACAATGAGCCATACGCAGTATAGGTTATTGTAACTTCAATATAACTGTAGGAGCTGTCTATGCCTAACCTTTGAATTTACATGCTCTCTTACAGATATTTCTTTCAGTTGTAATTTTAGCGAAAAAAAAAACATAAATGGGAAATAAATATCGATGGTGCACATGGCTTTGGACGGCCTACATAATATCTATACAGTTTGGAGATCTATCATAGAACCAATAAAACAGACCCAGATTATCTGTATTGTTTCCACTGCACGATGAATTAGTTTCAACTTAGTAATGGGGAAATACAGATAGGGAATAGGGTGGATATGGAACTAAAAGATATTGTCTGTTTTTAAATTGTAATTTTAGCAGAGAGCATGGGCATGTCTACAGTTGTACACAGGGTCCAGCCCATAGCTTTCCGTGTATGTGAAGTCAATAATTCAGTTTAAAGTAATAGTAATAATTATAATGGGAGCATTAGAGCTGACATGGAATATCGTGAACTGAATACTTTGTTCTCTCAATCCAATTCATTTCCAAGGAGTTTCATCCTCTCATTTTATTTTTTCTCTCTACCTAATGTTCACTGTTAGTTTTAGTTTTTCGTTCTCGTTTTCGTGCCTGTCATCACTTTCCACTGGCTCTATATACTGCTTTGTTTATGGTATTGCGTAATTTAGGTAAGTGCTAATAAAATGGGCAGGTACAGGGGGTCATCCATCTTAATCTTATTACACTCGTTCAACTCCCGAAGCTGAAGAGACAGTTCAAATGTTTTTTACTTCTACATGGATAAACTCACAATAAGGTCTTTTACGTCCGAGGAGGATTGTATTGGTTCATAGACGAGACATTAAATTTAGACGACCGAGCGAGCACACACACACACACACACACACAGATACATAACTCTCTGAGAATCTTTTAAAAAATTTGGAGGAAAAACGATGAACATTCCTCATGTAACACATTATCTACTTTTTTCTTGTAGTGGACGTATATTACGTAGACACATGGATATATAGCGACTACCTCCAAAACTCCAAACTGACGTCATGCTCCTAGGTACATAACTACATAATAGCTGGGCAAGAAATAAATCTTGCCTTTGAAAACCAGAATTGACTTTCGGACTTGAAATAGTATTGTGACAAGGGAGAGGGTTTCGCTCCTATATGCTATATCTTAGTAGTAAAGCTTCTGCACTCAGACTGGTATGGTCAAGTATATAGTAGCCAAGAGCCAACCCAGATTCTTCACTCCATGGTATTGTTCACAAGAGCCCCACTTGGAGATGCTTGTCCAAGAGAAAAGTAGAAGTTGAAGTTGAAGATGTGGACCGTGGACAATTGTGGAGAATACAATGTTGGTATTGGTATTAGGACTTGGGACTCGCATGGCACCGGCCCCGGCACCGACACCGCCACTTGGGCAGCATGTGTTCCAATCTCTCTAAATGCGGGAGCATATGTGAAGGGAATGCAGGAGGAAAATGAAACCAATATGGAGTGTGATTGGAAGTAGTAGTTGTAGTAGTGAGGACTGCGTGGAGTGTAGAGAGAGAAGGATACGGACGCAAACGTAATATCCGGATCAAATCGATATAGGAAGAAAAAAAATAGAATTTCCTTGATTTGTTGGAGACTCTGAGAGTTTCGGTAGTTGGTTGGAGAGAAGGGGGGGGGGGGGTGACATCCCTCCCGCCTCGCATCCAACCTGCTGGTGGGGATGCTGGAGCATGATCTGAGTCTGTGAGAGTTGGAGGTAAAGTGAAATGTATGGCTCAGATGGCATGTAGATCAGATTATTGGAAGAACAAGAGCAAGAGCGACACACAACAAGTTTTCCATTTCCTCTTTTCCTTCCTCCTCCATCCCAGTCACCAGTTCCAGTTGTCCCTCCATAGCCACATCCAGAGTCTCATCCACACAAGTACAGATCCATGCAAAGCCATGGAAAGTCTCCTTAGACACGTTCGCACTCTTTCTCTGTCAAATTATTTTTATTTTCTCTATCTCTGTACAATGCCGTCGCCGTCAGAGTCGTACTTGTACTTCTCTGCCCAGAAAGAATGTCTCTGTCCTCCAACATTTTCTGTATCGCCGCCTTGCCTGGCTCAAGAAGTGGGGGAGGAGGGGGAGGAGTATGAAGGAATTAAGGATTCCCGGTGACGACGACGACGACGACGACGATGAGGATGATCGTTGATGGTGGTGTGGTGGAAACGCAAACAGATGACAATGACAATAAGGGTGCAATGCAGTCCTTGTCCATAATTCTTCCCTGCTTTGCATGAGCGCTAAAAATGTTGAATTTGTCTTCCTGACTCAGGACAGGACTGGGACTGTGACTGTGAGAAGAGACTAGAGCCGTTGCCGTTCGAGACGACTTTAGGGGTCAGTGCAGAAATGTAAAGATGAAAATGTGATTACTGGAACACATATAGATTTACGGGGGCAGCTCCAGAACTTTAGACAAATGATAAAGACCCCGGTGCATTCCCCTGACTAAGTGCTTTAAAAATCCATAGGGCGTATACATACAGTCACAACTCTTCTAGGAGTATGTTCCCAACAGGGAAACTCTTGTCTCTTCACTTTCTTAAAGGGGATCCATGAGAAAGTAATGAAATAAAAATATATGATACGTGCATATAATATGCCTGTATAGTGCCTATAGCTGTATAGCTCGAAATCATACATACAGTGCAGAGACCCAAGTTTGACTGGGCTATATTATACAGTATATATATACTGATAATTTCAAGAGTTTTAACGATCATGAGCTTATGCAGTATTATGTGGAAAAGCTTGTAAAAATTCTGAAATGCTCCTTCTGCGTAGGCAAGTAGTTTTATATTCTTCTCCACAGACGTTTTACAGCTTCGTGTGTGTCATTTTCGTTGAGGAAGGGCCATTAAAATTATTGGCTAAATTGAACCACAGTAAAAATAGAAAAGAGAGTAGAATGGAGCCTTCTCCGAAAGTGTCATTTCCCATTAGGTAGGTACCGCCATGCATTACTGGAACTTACGAGAGAGAAGTCATAAAAAAAACTACGTACATATATGGCCATCCAACGGTCTCGACCACAAAGTAAAGTTTGTGTAGAATTCATAAAACTGCAGTATAACAAAAACCATGCAAAGATTTATTAGCAAGAACGCAGACTTATCGTTAGAGCCCCACTCAACAACGCGCAGCCGAGTAATGTGTGGAGGAGGGTGGTGCCTTTAGGTTTTAACTTTTTTTCTCCCCATACTCTCTTAGTAGTACATTGTGTATAGAAAAAATGAGAAAGTTTATCACAATTTTGCCACCTCCGACCTTGCAAATATTATTCTTGGATATTGACATTTTTGACCCCGCATCCACTGAATCCATACAATCCCTAAAATGATCTATAGAATAGCACACTGCGTAGATCATGTTTGGTTTTAATTCACAACTTTTAGAGGGAAAATATATAGTACACAAAGTATATTGAAAACCCTTCCCCCTCCCCCCTTCTTCCAAAACGTTTCGGCTGACTTAACTTTAGTTGGCATTGGTCATGCATCGCTTTTGATGTGAAAGGGGATATTTCATCACTCACCTAAAAGCCTTCCCCTTCCGAAAAAGATACTAAAGAAATGTAATTATTATATAATATATAGCCATTCCAGCATCACACTATACATATAGCTACCGCATATTCTCGGCAGATATATATGGTCCGAGCGGAGACGTGAGGTTTAAAAAGTTTTTACAAGTCTCATACAATCAGAATAGAATTGTTTATCTAACCCTCCTCCATTGAAATGTTCTTGTAAAAGGATGCTGGAGCCATCGAATTGGCGGGTGCAGACTTTACTATTTGACCTTTTGAAATATGACCCTTTATAGCTCTCTCTTTCCTTCTCGTCGACTTCCACTCATCCACTAGTGTGCTACGGTCTACAGACATTATTAATACTATCCACGTCCATCTACGTGCACATATAGCCCATAAGTAGTACATACTAAATGTTTCCTATAATCATACACAAAATATACATCTTACCACGATATAATTATGTAGCTAAATACCATTTAAATTTAACTATCAGTGACTTATTGGTCGTGTCGCGGTCTCGTTTTCATAAACTTGTACGTTACTCGTCTAGCTTATTACGTACGGGATTCCAATGCAGTATACAGGAAGAAAGGCCATTTCACCATTATAAATACGTAATATCAGTACGTAATGTAATATTGAATTACCACTATTAGTCAAAAGGAAATATAGACAACTGCCATCTGGGTTTGCCGCAGGATACGGACGTGTAGAATTAAATATTATTTTTCCTTCTTCTACTAAATGTGGCATGAGTATTAGTCAGAAGAATTCAATGTAAATTGCCTTGCAATTTAACTCCTTAACCCTCTTGGGGGGAGGGGGTAATTATTTAAAGATTATTTTGTGTTTATTAAATTGAGATCATTCTACCATTATCATTCCTATTGCTATATTACTATTACAATATTGACCAAAGTCCACAGCAGCTGCTCCCTCACTAAAAATAGTATGGATGCTTCCCAATTGTAATTTGTAATGGGAATTTTATGTTATTACTTATTGTGTATTGTATTTCAAAAGCCGGGTGGGGTAATTTTTTTTTCTGTTCAAAGCTACCAGCTAAAATAATATTTGAACGTAGAAATCATAATATCTCTACAGTACATATAATAGGTATAGTTTGGGTTGAGAAAAACCGTAAATACGACTTTTCCTTATTTTGATAAAATTTCCCTGTCTACCAATATAAGACTTAAATATGTTTTCAAGACACAGGGAAAGAGAGTGTGTAGATAACTTATTTTGCATTTCAAGCGACTAAGCGGCAAAGGACAAAAATCAAACAGCTGACGCTTGCCTGACCTGACTGCAAATTAATATTAGCCTATTAGAAAATGAAGTCGTTTGCAGAGAGAGAGTACACCTGAAATATGTACATACGTGGCCATTGGAACTACGAACATGAGCATTTGTCGTATTTCGACACAAGTACATAAATTTGAAGAGAAATATCAGAGAGAGAAATGACAGGCTGGACATTAATAATTATGCTGTCAATAAATAGCTCCAGTAACAATAATAAGAACCAAAATTAAGAATCAATACTGTAGCTATAACCACGACCAGGAGTCATTTTCGTAATTCTCTTTTTTTTCTTCTTTGTAATATATTAGTATTCCGGTTGCTAGTGAGTCAAACTATAAATTTAAAAACATAATTGCATCACCACAGGCCATATAAACATATTATGGGTAACCTACTAGTTACATACAGGGGTTGTCGATTACATAAAATTATTTATTATTATTTTCTGATAATTTCTTTTGGACATTTACGTGAGAGATACACACATGGATTAGTGCACACTCGAAGAATTTGGCAGAAGAGCAAAAAAAAAAGTTGGTGAGTTGTGGACTTTGATTCATGATTATATGATGACTGTAACGATCATAATCAATTTTGAATAAGGTGTTTTAGCCTTGTAGCTCGTGAATCATGTGAAATTACAATGAAAAATAAAAATGACATGATTTATTATCTTGACTCTTGTACAGTGGTAAGTGTTGTGTTGACTGACGAGGGATTTACAAAAAAATGAGGGAAATTAAAGTTTAAGGGAGTTTCTTCTTATCCTCAGTCCCATCTCCTATCCATATACATAATAATATTTGAGACAACCGATGCGATGATGGTCTGGTCGTTGTCGTCGTGAGTCGTGAGCTGACCATATCCAGTCATATAGGTATATGGGACACACATCATACGCATTATTTGACTCAATTGATTTGTGAGAAAAAGAAGAAGAAGAAGCGTGAAGTGTTCCCAGTGTATAGACAGAACAGAAGATAGCTCAAACAAACTTGTCCCACTTGTACAAAGACTACACACAGACAAAAAAATTAATAAAAGCAGATGATTTTTATCTAGTACTTGTCACTACAAGTGACAAGTCCAAACTACATGTACAAGCTTCAATCTTCAATACCAATAACACTATGCTTCATGCATGTATTTCCATTCCCAATGAAATAAAGTTGAATTAGAAAAAAAAATGTATCAGATTCAGATTCACAGATTATAATGCTGTCCTGTGGTGTACTACGGCATATACAGGCAGGCGGAGTAGTGCACACACAATATTGTGACACGACAAGCCATAAAGTTGACACTAAATGTCAGGTTCAGGTGATGAAAGTTTCTTTTGTTTACTCGGAGCGATAAGAACACGTGTAGGAGAATAGTAAAAAAAGAGAGGAAGATTTAAATCTAAACCATGTATCTTGATTCTCACCTTCGACTTTCGACCCAACTTCATTCTCAATGCATAATGGAAAGGCTAGCCAAACCACATTTAAATTCTGGAAAGTGCCAAAAGTGCATCAATATTGTATGTATTTAGAACGTGGACCTCATCTGCTCTGGTCTCTGGTCTCTGCGGTCTCTGGGATTGCGTAGCTGGAAATGGGTCATAAAATTATTATAAAATTATTCAGTGACCTTTCTTAATCTGACAAGAAATTACTTCATTTACGACCACATATGAGCCGGAGCCCCAGGAGCGCAGATTTTATTTTAATCCCTTAATTTGAAAGGGTTGAGGAGCTCTGGATTGTCCCAGTCTCCGCACTTCCTACGAGCGACGGTAATCGTCGTCATCTTCGCTGATTCACATGTCCCAATTCAGCTATTTATTACACTTGTCAGTCTTCATTCATGTTTAGCAGGCATCAAAAATGGTTGGTGGAAATTATACCATTACCATACTCTCGGCAACAGCACATCCCTCAAGCCTTAATTTTGCATTGTTATCCTTCTATCAAATTAAATATTACACGGCTACGGCCGAGATATATTAGTAATTTATAATATTTGTTGGGGCGAGAGATATCTTAACTACTAAATATTTTAATAACTTTTCAAATTTATATTTTCCGTAAAAGAATTTTAGTTTATTCCATTTTAGTTTGTGCCGCAGAGATAACCAGATGTGAATTAGGAGAGAATCTGCAATCATATCTGACGATGAGTTTAAGAATTTGATTTCATATGTAATATGTGGATGACGAGATTTCACACTGGCAGCATTATTATTATTATTACTATTATTATTATTCTGTGGCGAGAGACACAATGGATTAACTCTGTGGTGGGATTATTGGATGGACATGTGAGTACATAAAAAGGTTTGTGTAATCGATGTAACTTATAATTTACATTTCAATGAACTTGTCCACAACTCCAATTTCAATTCTCGTACCGTGACCGACGCCGAGCACGCTCTGCCACGTTGCCCTATGAAACTTGGGGGAAGTGCACAACTACAACTATACCACAGTGTATGCTGCTGGTATAATCCCTATTTGCTGACAATCATTATTTAATTTTAATGGGTCGAGTACCAGGAAGGTATCTACAACGTCTATTTCTGTATCTATATATATAATTATATACATTCTTTAAACTGTTACTAGTTTAAGAGGGACACAGATACAAATAACTATATGGGATGTTATCGTTTATCGTAATTTACATTTTACTTGGATGAATATTTAGTGGCCGTATTCGGTATGGGTCGTACATATATCAGTAGAGGCAACTTGGGCAGTTGCTGTTGAAGAGCAACTTTGATTGGAAATTAACATTTAATTTTGAAAGACACAGCAGATGAGTGAGTCTCATCTCAATCCCAACTCTTTATCTCTGATTTTGGTAATGCTCAATTCATTGAATTGAAATGATGTACGGGACGTGGAGCAGAAGGATGGTAAAGGCAAAGCTGATGTGCATTCCCAGCAGTGCGCAGTCCCATCGCAATGTAATGTAATTTATTCCATGCCTATTTTAGAAACTATCTCCATGCCTTTTTCCATATCAATCACACACAGAGCAACATGTACATATTTCACCTCCTCTCTCATTTACATTATATTACAAGCATCATTAGCATTTTAAGCTAAAAACTATTTCATTCTGTCCTCATATGTTCCGCGTTTCCTCGCTCTTTGCACTGTGAGTGAAGGATTGAGTTCATATTGATGACTATACAGATATTTCACTTTAATATTATGCTCAAGCATAATATTCCTCTGCCTGGTGTTGTAGTTTGTAATTATTATTGTATTTGTAGCATTGAGTGATCTTGCATGAACTCCAGTCAAAGACTGGACCAGGAAAATCAATTTTCGATCATATTATTTGTGGCTCAATGAGGAATGTGACATTTGAAATGCAGACAATTTGAATGCTAATTCCATGTGGATGTGATTTAATATTTTAATATAGTATTTGTGAATGATGAGAGTAGGGATGTATGTACGTGCAATAAATTATTAGGGAGGTGCATACATTATGCATTATATTACTGTCTCACTTTGGCTCTGGTTCTCGTTCTCGTTCTCGTTCTCTCTCTCAATTTCTGACCACCCCGACCCAACACATATGGGTTAGGTGCTCAATTGATCTTGTGAATAAGCTCACACATCCTTGCACCTACTTACGTATTCAACATGTAATCTACTCAGAGCTTTTACAAGTTTATTGATGACGAGACCAAAATTGGTTTGGCTGTGGCAATGGCTTTGAGCTAGTCGTAAGTCGTAAGTAACAAGTCCATCAGCCAGAATAGGATTTCTCCTGTTAAATCTAATGCACCAAAGGTTATGGCACTCATCAATGCATATGTGGATTGTGGATGGAGCCTATATAGTTGAGTATATTATGCATGCAGTCTGTCGATCTGTCTGTAGGTAGTAGGTGCCTTTAAATTAGTATATGAGCTGAACTTGTTGAATTAACTTCCATTTGCTGTGAATGCGAAGCGGCTAGCTTTAGGACGCCAACAATGTTTGTATGGAAATGATGCGACTCTCATAGTTTAATAGTTGATGGGGTCGGTAGTCGGTCGGGAGTCGCGGGAGCAATAAAATGTGTGCATCTTAAAAAATGTTTATGAATTACAAACTACCAAGTTAAGATTTTAAATGCTTCCTTTTTTTATAACCTATAAATACTTCGATACTAAATAAACACACCAGTTTATTTATTTTTTTGCTTGCATTTGGAGAGTGTCATAGTCATGAACATAGATGCGGTGAGAGTATATAGAGATATACTATGCTATTAATACTGCACCTCCTATAGTAATATAACACACACTTGGAGTCCAAGTTCAGTTGCATAGCATTGCTATTAACTCTATAACAATTTTAATAGTTACCCAATGCCAATGCAGTCCCGAGAGTTCTGGGACTATAGGCATAGAAAGTGTAGAACTATTATACAAGTAAAATGCTTATCAATAATCATGCACCTACCTCGCTAGTTATTTCCTACACTCCCGCCCACATAAGTACTCAACTAGTCGGATAAATGTATTGAATGGAGTGAAATATTATATTATATGACGGTCACGATGACGATAATAATCATATTATGTATAGCAGCTTCAAATTTTCTACGCAAAGAGCAGAATACTAATATTTATTAGGATTTAAAATTTTTGAACTGCGACACATTATCTCTCTCTCCGTAAGGCGTAAGGCAGAGAGAACATGCGTTCCTTCAGATTAGTGACTGAGATACATTCAGTTTTTGAATTTTATGTTTCTCAGGGAATGAGTAAAAGGAGTGTGTGTGTGTTTCTCCCGCACGCAATTCAATGTGATTTCAAATTATACACAGGGCTCCTATGTAGTTTCAATTTTTGTTGGAAACGATCTTCTGCTGGATAAGTTGTACTTTGGACGTCTGTACAGTCTGTATCAGTTCATCACCCTAATCTTTACTCTATGTTCGTGTTCTTGTTCTTTGATATAAAGTAAATCTGTGAGAGAGGAAAGAAGAAAAAAAGTTTGAGTTCAGTTTGTTAAGAGTCTCACAGTCTCACAATCAGTGTCAGTCACTGGATATAGTCCCAATCCCAATCACAGTACATCTATACACTGCTCAACACACTATACTATAATGCTCATGCGAATGTTCCCAACTAAATGAATACACCACTACATCACATATAATTATATTATGTACCTACTCGTAAAACAATTCATTACAGTTTGTTTGGGTCTGAGCCATGGCGAGGCGATGGTTTCTATGATCGTGATCCGCTTTGGATTTGGCTTCGGTTTCGAGATGGCACTATTAGTATTATTATGTACCTAGATATAGATTCCGTAGTATATGTATAAAGGAGGTAGGTACGTACACACCAATACCAGTACCAGCGCTTCTGGCCCCGATGATCAAATTATATGAGAAGATCAGACATGACATGTATGAAATGAAGTTGGGAACATAAACATTGGACTAATGCAGCTAATCCTTTCAGTGTCACATAACTTGCCCTTTGAGGTCATAAAAAATTAATCTGAGTCGATTTCTCGTCCCAACTTCCTCTACACTCTTCACTCCTGGCTCTGGCTCCATAATACAGTGTTCCATGGTGGGTCTATCCATGTCTCGATATATCTGTGAGGGGTTAACAAGCTATAGGACTTGACAGCCCAAATGAATAGCGGTATTTGTGCAAATGACACGCAAGATTAAATTTATTTTCATTGTCGCATCCTCACAAACACAACACAATTCATAACTTTTATTCATTTCGGAACTAGGGCTAGGACATACAGGATTTTATTTTTTAATTACAACCATTTTTATGTGTAGACATTTCAACAGAATTATTCCCCATCAATTTATTACATATTATGCTATTACGTAGTCAAAAGACATTTTTGTTTCCGCTCCGTGGATTCAATTTCAAATTAGAACCACATTTTGAGTTTATTTATGAATATAATCTACATAATATATATTTTAATGTCATACATTTTTCCAAAGCTGTTATACATTAAAAAAAAAACGTATTACTGACTGAAAAAAGGCCGATGCGGTTTAATACCATATATTATTATGTGCCGACACCGATTTAATTCGAATACCATCAATGCCGTGAGGCATGGTGATGGTGGTAAGGCTCAATACTCTCTTGAGACTAAAGCGCACTGAACGTATGTAATCTGTACTAATCTTTTTCTTTGATTTTGATAGTCAAAGCTTCTGAAGGAGCGCCCTTGTCACACAAACAGATCTTCTTTAACCCTCAATCATTTTAGTTTTATTTCATCGAGTAACGAACTAACGATGGAAAAAAAAATCTATGAGAGAGGCAGAGAGAGATAAACCTTTGTATTATTTTCTATAGTTATAATATTTAAAATCCACAGCGTAGTACATATAGGAAAGAAAAAATTATTATGGAGATAGTTTGACTGTCATAGTGATGATATACATTATGTTGTTCGTGCAAGGAGTTGATTAATATTTATACACGCACACAACGCGGACACCTAGTGCATACTGTACACAATCAAGCGCTAATAATTACCAGTCCACCTTATAAGTCATTCATGACAATAAAAACAAGCAATAGTTACCTAAGTAGGGTTTAGTTAGGGAACAATTGCGTAGCATATGTTGGTGATGGCAAAAGGGATCTTCTCACCTGTCTGTCCACTGTTGTCTGCAGTGTCCATAGTACCTGCTATAAAGTCCTTATTCTCTGACTTTTGCATGCAACTCAGGTGAGCTGTAGTCCGCACGAAAGAACTTAATGAGTTAGTATCGTCCTCTATTAGATCTCTTATTTTTATATTGAATAATATTAGCATTGAATCTTGAATCAACTCGGCCCATTGTCCAATTCACATTAGTTTGTACACATACATATCAACATATCCTTTTGACTTTTTCGAGTCCACTTTGTATCAAGTATGAGCTGAGCTGAGTGAAGATAGCATGCAAAAGAAGAAAAAGAAAAAAAAGACATGGGATATATAATGGACGCGTATGATTAGTTCTCAATTCTCCGTGTAAGAGTGTAGATATATGGACAATTATATAGAGTTTTGTGCTTAGAATTTTAATTATTTTCATTGGAGCCATTTACTCATCTCTAAACTATTGTGCAAACTATTCATTCCTCCAAATAAATGATTGACTGTCCGTCTCTTGACCTTATCCATCATTAACAGTCCATTTGAGTGTCCGTCCATGCACAACTTTCGACTACTGAATTGAATCCTATTAAATTCTTCATTTAAAATTTAATTTGTTGTATGCATCTTGGACGCTCAATCAAGAGTGGAGTGTGGAAGTGGTGGTAGTGGTGGAAGCGAAGCGACAAAGACGGGCTATTAGCGTAGTGCATTATTCCATGTAGGTACATTGCATTATCATTATTATTAGCATCAGAAAAAAAAGTACATTCATCTGAAGAATGTATGTAGAGTGGCTGCAGTAACAAGACAGACAAGAGAATATCCAAATCCTAATCTATCACTGTACCCTTTGTTAATATGCACTTTTAAGGTGACATTTATTTTGGATCCTCAAGCAAAAGCTATATTTAGACTAGACGGAAAAATGGCACATGAAGTGCATAGGTACCTACCTACTTACGGTTAGTTTAAGCTGAACTTTGGCTTTGGCAATAGCAGTAGACAAGAAGAAGCTGTCATATACCCCCACTGCACGACTGTACGACTGTACTTACCACACCGCTCCGTAAATAATACTCGGAAATATTTTTATCATCAGTATTCAGTTTCAGTCCCAATATCTCCGTCCATACAGCAACTAATAATGTCCCTGTCACATCTTTCGATTTTCAATTCGATCCCCATCCAGTGTATCCAGTATCCGCAGTCTTTCAAAAGACATGACACAAAAAAAAAATTAAGATGTGAGTAAAGGGAAAAAGGGATGGTAGTGAGATTTATAATATGCATAAATGAAGTGATGTTTGTCTTCTGTCTTCATAAACAAGTTTAGTTTTTTCTTCATGAAATGTAAACGATGTAATTATATTTATATAAAGAGATAATTGAATAGTACCAACTGCATCGCGTGTGTATTATACTCCTGACGATGAGTTCGGGATAATTTTGCATATATAATCGGAGTCGTGATTTGAATAAGAAATGTTCGGAATCTGAATTATATTTACATTTAGACTAGATTTCTTCTTGGTGTAGTATGCATTAGTACTATACTATATAGCCCCTCAGCTCATAACGTTTCGTCCTTTCGTTTCGTTATATTCTTCTATATTTTTGTAATTCGAGACAAAAGGAGGAAAAATCCGAATTCAAAATAGAAAAAAAAATCAGACTGAATTCAAATGTCTCTCTAAATATACTCATAGCATCGAATGAATACAGTGGAGACCAATGAGTTTTTTTTCTTCTTCGTCTTCCCTTCCTAAAGTGTTCAAACTTCAAAGAAGAAGAAAATTATCCCGAGTTTCATTGTACTCCTATTCCTAACATCAAAATAATTATGACTTATTTTTTGTTGGCGGGAGCGGAATTTATTCGCTTAATAATAAACATGATGCAATGCTGACTTTACGGGCGGAAACGTGTATTGAAACTATAACTTAGCTTCCTCAGAGCGAGAGACTGCATGGAAATGATGAGTTTTCCCTCCAACATTTCCCTAGCTTTACGGCCATGAATACAAAATCTGACTATTTAGTGAATAAATACGAGGACTATGAAGAAGTAGGAGAAATTCTGAATTCATATTATAGAGCTCTGTTATTATGGGACCGACGACTGTGATGTAGGAGCTGAGACGGTGGATGTGGATCTGTGTGTGTGTAGACTACCTTCGGGCTCGGATTCGGAAGATTGTAAATTTGCATCCGATGATCCAACAGCAAGTGAGCGTGAGTGCTAATGTGCGCCGAGTACATAAATCCTATGCCTATGTACATTATATTCTGGCTGATAAAGAAAGAGAGAGAACATTTTCGCATTTATTTCTTATGTGTAGACAACATTGGATTTTCATAATAAAGTTGTGTTTGAAGCTCATCTGTCGTAGATAAAATGAGTGTCTGTCTATATGCATACGTGCCGAAGAGCCATGAGTAGTTTAGTAGAAAGAATCATGGAACGTTCCGCTAACAATAAGTACCGAGTCTCATCTCCATGCAGATGTTCTGCCAAAAAGTGAGAATGCATCACGTGGAGTTTACTGAGTGTGTAAAGACTTGGCAGAGAGGATCCCAGAGAGAGAGAGAGGGAATGAACTTGAACACTCTCATCTCATCTCATCTCTCTTGACTTGAGATGTTGAGTTGAGATCTTCGTCTTCTTCTTCGTCTTCTTCGTCTCCTTCTCGTCGTCTTGAGTCTTTCGAAATCCAGAGACCCAAAGAACCAGAACAGACTCTCACATCCACTCATCCATCCCAACACAGGAGGAACATACATGTTTAGCATTAACTATTTACTTGTTTTTACTAATATTACAAGGAGAGCCGAGGAGAGGAGTAGTTAGTTAAGTCAGAGACGAAATGGAAACATTGGTTTCGGCCTCGGTCTCGGTCTCGGCGTCGGTGTCGGTTTCGGTTTGGCCCGGAATTGCTTCGCTGACTTTGTTATCATTTCTTATGCATTTACCACATTAGCATTAAAAGCATTTAAAACGTATAAAGCAGGTAGCGCGGAGACAGCGCGGTAGACACTCAAAGATACATTCGTGTTGAAAAGAGCAACAATATTCCGTGTTAACATATATGGGAAATGCATATATACGAGTCAGTCAAAATAATATGTATCCTGAGTAGACATACGTTTTGGTATGTAATGGCAATTTAGCATTTAGCCACAAACCATGCGACAGTTGAAACATTGATGATATGCCTCCGTTTATATGTGGACCATATATAGGAAATATCTATATTTATTTGAGATGGTAGGGAAAATGAACTTGTTCTCTCGTAACTCTTGTCCCCAAAGTTGTAAAAACTTTTTGCAGCGGATCAGCACACATGTTGGGTTTTCCACGTATGTCGCAATCCCCATCCGGTACCGGTACCGGTGTCGGTGCCGGTGCCGGTACCCGTCTTCTGACTACTGACGCCGCACCGGGACCGGGACCGGTACAAAGAATTTTATAGGATTTTTGTCCTTTCCCGTCTGAAATCACGTTGACGGCGAGAACTGAGTTACTTACGTAACATGACGGCCCCTGCTGAGTTCCCAGTCCATGTAAACAGCGTATTCAATCTCTTTTCGAAATATACTCTCAATTTCATTTTCATCCATTTTCCGTCAACGTCACGTCCCACATACAAATACGACATGAGGCTTTCCAAGTTTTGATATCCTCAATTTGAAGGAAGGGGGGATCATTCCTATGGTATTTACGTGCACGTGAGATACACATATAAAATATATCATAGCCTAACAAGGTTTTTATCGTCCCTCTACTTTTATCAGGCTGGGCGTTCTAGGTCTCCTACTACTACGTCTACGTCCAAAAATCGAGATATAAAAGCTTCGTGTATCTCAGTCAGAGACTGGAAAGGAGGAAATCTGTATATATATTTAGCCTGTTCAATCTGTTGAGACTTGTCAAAATAATCATAAAGTGGTTGGAAAACAATTACGGCGTGGGAGTGTGAGCGGAATGTGTAATAATAGTTTCCTTTTGGTTTTGGTTTTGATTTTGGCTTTTTGGCTTTCATCCTCCATCACCATTTCGGTTTCCGTTTTGTATGCATATAGTCATCTCGCTGGTGCGGTGGACGGCTGATGACGGTCTCCATGGAAGTACAATTTTCAGAGATGCTACGTTCGGACGAGAATAAAAGTGATTTAAAGTGTCTATGGATATAAAATCAGAAAAAAACAAACAATTTTCAATTGTAGACATAAATACATAGTAGGGTATCAGAATCAATTATTATGGAGTCTCAAAATAGCAAATGAATACCACACCCAGAAGCTACTAATACAAACAGTACAATTTTGTACAATGTATAGTATTCTAGTATAGTCAGTTTTAGCTACTTCCACATGGCCTTGCTGGAACTGGAGCTGGAGCTATGGATTTACTTTGACTTCTATTTTAGACGATACACATTACATTGTAGGACTGTAGTCTAATGATAGATCCCCCCACATTTTAAATTGGTCCGCTTCATTGTTTATTCACATTTAAGGAGGACTGTAAATAGTAAACATTGGTTAATAGTCACACACATGTGGTTTCCTCCATTAATGCATCAAAACATGTAATTTCACTCACTTTAGTCAACTCACACACTCTCAGTTTCAATCTAATCTTTTTCATACACTCTCCCTATTGATTTTGAACCTCCCGATCTCCTATAAACAAGTCTCCATTTATTTTTTCAACATTTTTTACCCACGCGGTTCCATTTAAGTAGATGCCTACCTATATC
This sequence comes from Dicyrtomina saundersi, assembly GCA_034695245.1. Taxonomy (NCBI): domain Eukaryota; kingdom Metazoa; phylum Arthropoda; class Collembola; order Symphypleona; family Dicyrtomidae; genus Dicyrtomina; species Dicyrtomina saundersi. The sequence continues at coordinate 22,149 of JAQFZE010000101.1, forward strand.
TATGCTTTGTTTCTCTCCGTCCTGTGTGATACACAGTATCAACTAATTATAGGGCAATTTCATACAACTATGTCTGTATGTTCAAGTATATAGGTAGGCCCTGCGAAACTGAGAAAAGCTTAATATTCTAATCTAAAACCATAATTATAGCAAAACCTTAACTATAGCTAAGATTCTGTAGCAATGATTCTATGTGCGATTAGATCCGAAAAGAAAATTCACGAATTAAAGGCTCGCTCTACTTGTGTAGGAGCTTTGTGAATAGAAGTAAAAGTTTGAGATTTGGAAATAACCGAAGCGATGGGCGATGGTGGCCATGTGAAAATTACCATCAGCTTCCTTTTTTGGTCTATATACTATAGGCATTTAACTTTGCTCCTATAATCAGTCAGTCTATATATTATAATGATATACATATAAAACTGAAAATTAATCGTGAGTACTGGTAACCAGCTGAGAAGCATGAGAAACTGTCAAACAAAAGGAAAGTGAGAATGCCCGTATTTTATGTCTCTAACTATATATATATCCCGTATATAGCCTTCTATAATTACATAGATAATTATATCTATTGACTCTCCTAACAACATGGTACAAGTGAAGAGTTCACAAAATTAGAACTTCCATATACTAATCCAGACTCGAGACGTTTCATCCACTCAAGATTTAAGAATTATCTGTGTGAATGAAGCACTCTCAACTCTGACTACTCGTCTGTCGGTCTGCATTGTGTCAAGTCTGTTGTGGGAAGAAACTCGAGGAACAAAAACTGAGGCCAAGACCAAGACCAAAAGACGCGAAGGGCAATGGGAATGATGAATGATTGAAAGGCAAGAAGGATTTTAAGTATTGGCAACTCCAGCATAGTATATAGCACTCTCTCACAAAGTCTCGGGCTATAATATAAGCTACGTACATGGGAGGTAGTAGAGGTACTTGACTTTGTCTCAAAATAGAAATCTGTGAGAGATACCTACGGATAAGTACCACCTACCACCCAGAGACCCAGAGAGTCAAAGTTTAGTCAAGAAAATGAAGGGAATTTAAAGAGTAATGAACTGGGAAAACAATCCAACTCACTCTCATCATCATCATCACCACGATCCTTCAACTTCGCTCCAACTTCCATTTTCACTTCCACTTCCGTACATCCCCATCCCCATTTTGCACTGCTAATAGTTTCCATCATAATGCGCCTCTTGTCTTACCTTTTAATCAGATCCAGAGCCAGATCCAGAACCAGAACCATATAGAAAAGCACGGGAGAACGTGCTCCTCGACGCAACTCCCTCAAAAAAAATCCCCATTACAGAAATGACAACATGAAAATAAAAGGGAAACAATTCAAGTGTACTGTTGCAATCCTATATAACTGTTTAGATTGCCCATTTTGTCGAGGACGAGAGCGTCGTAGTGTTATTAAGTAGAGTAATAAATATTCAATAAATGCATATAGTATATCTGGGCCCATTAATGGTAATAATTGATTGTGCGTAGTGTGCGGGAGTAGTAGTGGTGCAAGAGATTGCATGAAATTCATGGCAAGAAAAAGGAGAAGACGAAGAAGTGCTCGAGTTGTTTGCACTGGGTGGTGGGGATAAGATAAAAAAGATTCAAAGACTGTGGATGGATGGGCAGTGAAAGAATTGAGGAAGCAGACGGAGGCGAGAGAGAGAGACGTTTGTAATCAGAGGAGAGAAGCATGTGCGAAAGAGAATGACTCTGTCTGAATCACTGATAAGTTTTGTTATACTTGAAAATGAAAATGAACGGGCTCATTCATAAATTCAGGATGCACAAATGCATTCAAGAATATTATAATTTATGCAGTGAGAGGAACGTGCTTGGAAGCTCCAACTCAAACTCCACGCACTCCACCAGCAGAGAGGCACATGGTATGGTTATTATTAAGACACAAACAGTCTCTCACATCTTTGAGCTCGTCTCACAAGTTGTTGATCTTTCTCCCTACCTCTTGAAACACTTGTACGCAGTACGCACTTTCTAGTGTCAAGTATGTACCTACCTATTTATTCTATGTATTTCTCTCCAACATTGCCATACGTAACTCTAAAAATCTCCCAATCACAACGTGTTCGTCGTCGTCGTCGTCGTCGTCGTCTTCTTCTGATTTTTATAAGCACGATGATTCTGACTCTGACTGATTGACTAAGACTAATGATTCCCTGATTTTCGTCATTCGATAATCGCTTCAGTTTTAATCATTAAGAATAGGGCCCTGTGGATGGATGGATGAGGCAGGAGGAATGGAAATACATAGCGTATGATCATACGAATCCAAACTGTGTGGCTCCGACTGCGACTAATCGGAAGGAGAAGGACTTATTACTCATCGTCAGGGACTATACTATGGTATAAGAAAAATTGCAAGTGCCATACCACACCATGTGCCATAAAATGCACATATAATTACAGAGACAGACCGATGCGAGAAGATGGGCTCTTTTAAACTTTTAACTGCAGAGTTGTCGTCGTCATGAGAGTGATTACCCTTATGTTTTTATGCATTTCTATGAATGGTGAAATAGGCCGTGTGGAGCCATGACACCCTCTCACTACTACTATACTACTACTCGCACTACTGGCATGGCACTTTATCTATACAACCATTTCCTCATTTATCCAGTAGAGATTTAACTAGGCGAGCTCAAATGTGGATGACTAATGCAAATGGAAATGCAAATAGGTAGGAATGTTTTCAACTCGTCCACGTAATGATGCTCAGCTGAATACTTAGGGGTCATAATTATATCTAGATAGTAGGTACGCACCCAGGGAGCGGATATACAGTAGGCATACTTACGAGTATGTGTAATTATTGTATGGAGATATTCCAAGTAAGTTCTGTAAAAGTACGGAGCCATGTACCTACCTACATGTGATGTGAGCACCAGTATCAGGGGAAGACAATTTTCAACTTGCATTTTGCATTAACGATTAGTCACGCATTAAATTAATCCTAAGTGCATTTAGGAGGTATAGGTAGCTAGTATAGGTATTAAAGGATATGGAGTGGAGGGAGATGTACTAAGCTCCAACATGTAAACGATGCGATGCGCTCCTTGTTTTTTAATGCATGAGGGAAAAGTGTAATTTAAGCATAATATAAGTGGAGTCGGGGGTGCATTTAGCCCGTCTCCTTTCCCCTCTTTTCCAGTCCCCACCGTATGTACTGTGTACATGTGGCAAGTAATTATTCTAACCAGCACTTCTATGACTTGTGTTTACCTTACCATGAGATAATAATAAGGAGCACCATGTGCATTTATCCATTTGTCTTGTGTATGAATTGAGAGCGTATGTAGTTTCCTTTGTGGAGATTCCTTGTTCCAGGCAAACGCATATGGGAGGGAAGGAGCGAAAGAGATGCTCAATGTGAATGGTTGGTATCTGCGGAGTATGTCTTATTTTTAGGATTTTATGCAGATAATAATACGACCGCAGATTTCCTTCCCTCCATGTGTATGTATGTATAGCCCTCGTCTCCCTTTATTTATTTTCGTCCTCCATGTGTTTTTTCCCAGTGAACTTGAATTGAAACATGCGTTCGTTCATCTCGCCTTCTACTTTCCTATATGCTATGCTATCGCAGTAATGTGGCTATGGTGCGGTATTGTTATTGTGGTATTTCCTATGGCCGTGAATCAGGTCTCGTGATCTCCTATGGTCGTATCCTGTGGTTTGAACGTACAATTTAGAACAGTTGCCTCTCTGTCTACATAGCAATTGACGAGACTTGGAATACTAATATTGCATAACTTATATTGTGTTTAAATTTGAATTCATTTGAACATTTTATATAAATATTTATCGAGATAATCACTTTTCACAAACAGAATGCGTATCTGTCAAGTGTGAAGTCCCAGCTCACCTCCCGTTTTTTTCTTCACGCTTCGTTTCTCCATTTATTATGCACTTTAACGGGCCACCTGTCAACGGTAATTATTATTGTGGGTAGGAGCGATTTAGTATGGAGGAATTTTTAAATTGATTGTAGAATTAATACACAATGATGATGTCTGCAGTATCCGGCCACTGCACTGCTAGGCTTGTTTATTGCTTACAAGTTTGTTGATTGTTGTTACGCAGCTACTTATTTTTATGGGGTCCAATTATTATAATCTTCTCCAATGTTTTTAATTTTACATTAAATCAGAGCAAGAACTGCGTTTCGTTTGTTCACAAATTAGTTATGGTTCGTGATTTGGCAAATGTGAGTGTCACCGAAGAAGACCGATGCAGCAGGGCCGTGGGAGAAGCATATTATTAGCTTTTTAAAATTTTTATTTAGTAGGTACTTTATTACAAACTCCGCTACTGCATTCATTAGCCAAAGTTAAAGTGAGAGTCAGAGCCAATTGTCAAAGGAAAAAAAAATTGTGGAGCTATAGAATTTCATCTAATTTCACAGTAGATGTATGTTGAGGATACAACTGAGCTTTTAAGATGCATCCTTCCGTTTGTTGTCAGACTCTAATTTCCTGTTCGTTTTTTTTCTTCTCGCAGTTGATTTTTGTGGAAAAATAAAGAAGGGAAAAAACGAGAAGCGTTTGTATACATGGCAGGGTGTAAGTAGAAACTACCGGCCGTATTTTTTGGAATGTGTCTAGATTCTAAATGTATGCATCCGACGTCTTTCCGGACTTATAGGAGATAGTACAAAACATCCAGATTCTCTTGTTGTTGTTGTTGTTAGTGTTGTTGTTGTTCCGCTACTTACAATGTTAGATACCTGGACTGGAATACTATTATCCTACATATTTCTATTCTATCTATAGTGAGTTGTTTGGAAATTGAATTGTACGAATATCTATGTTCCAGTTCTATATAGTTTGGTTAAGCACAAAACGCTAAATGATGCAACAGGGAATAATAACAAAATAATTGTCTAATTGTGTAATTCACTCAGAATTTTTAGAGAATTACAGCGAAAACATTAGTTACTATAGGCGTCGACCAAATGTCGATGAGAATTGTAGCTTAAGTCATAGTGAATTTAAAAATTTCGTAAATAGTTCCTCTATAATTGATTCAGGAATAATGAATTTTTTTTTAAAAAGTAATACTTATTTGTCAGGAAAATACCGCAATCACTCATTCTTTCTCTTTTAAGCGGTAGAAATATTTATTGTAATGGAATTTCAAATTTTGGTTATGTTTTCGTGTTTACAGTTTTGAAAGAATATATAGATAGATAGTATAGGGAGCCCCCAAATAGCAATTGAGCCTACTTATATACGACTTGTGTTCCGATTGTGACAACAAGTTTTCCTGAAACGCTCCCCAAATGTTGGCCCGTTTGAGTGTGTGTGTGTGTGTGTGTGTGTGTTTTGGGAGACAACAAGGAAGAGAACGCTTTTCCTCCCAACACATATAGTATCTCATATATCATTGCAAAATGAAGCTTGTCTCGAATTTCATTTTGCAAATTCTCGAAGACACATCGTATCTTCGGGGACACTGAAAGATGAGCGTAACTTGAGAACAAGAATAAAAAATGGCTTCAAGAAATTTATGAAACTCTCTGCTGTTGTCATTTTCTGTCTAGACTGTACACACACAAAAACAGATGCAGTAGTACGTATACTTCCTACTATATATGACCTATCCGCGTGTAGGAACGGAATCTGTTCCACTATAATGTATAATATTATTACATACAATGCTATGTGTACTGTCATTGTCGGTTGTCATACGTTGTCGTCGACGCCCTCCCCCAAATGTCACATTCATAGGTAAATATATCTTGTGAATATTTTTACGATTACAGTTTTTCAGTACTCCTACCATTTCATGGCCATGGAGATAGGGAAAAGAGAGTTGAGTGCATATACATATTTCTAGCCTGTCTCCGCTCGACACATATATTCTTTCCCCACAAATTCCCACAGGACCAACTTGTTGACTTCCAAATAATATCTGAGAGTCATATCGCTCAGTTATGTTCCTCACAGTGATAATCACCAAGACATTTTTTCCATATACCCTCATTGGAATAGTCGGAACCGGAATGTCATCTCAGTCTCGAATCTTTATCTATGTAGATATACCTATATATATGCACTTGTAGCAGTTACGTTGGGCTACTTACGATGTGAAAACAAAATGCAGTTGAGTACGCTATGTATTTAAGTTGAGTTTCATTTACAGATGTAAAACCCGTAAGTAATTTACAACATTTTCAAACTACCTACCTACCTATGTACCTACCACCTTCCACTCCTTCGTCGTCACCATGCATTGAGAGGCATAGGGAAGAAAGAGGTACTTTGAGCCCTCTCACATCACTCACACATTCTCTTCCTTCTGTGAGTAAAAAAAAGATTAGCATGATTACTATTTCTTTTACTACGCTATACTATTGCTTTTTTTTTTTGCGATTAGTATGCACACGGCTCAGCACTCAGCTGACGTCACCTGATTTTCTACATATTGGCATGGACTCATGGATACGGTTCTTTGTCAACTTCCTCTTCCAGCCCAGCCATTCCAATGGACCACTATATAGTCCCCCTATCTATACACTCCCAGCCAATGCTCCTTCTAAGCCTTATAAAAAACAATATACATTCTATAAAAATTCACACGGATTCAAATTTAAGAATAAGAAAAAGGATGTTGATAAGCCAGTCACGGACTGACTCATTCTAATGCTATTTAAACCTTGAAAACTTGTTATTCATGACTAACACGCTTTTTTCTTCTTACTTTCCCTTTCTTTTCTTTCACTGCCGGTGCTATGTGTGGGGTGGGATGGGAAGGAGCGTCCTAAGCTGTGAAAATCGACAGAGTCTTTTAGTAGCTTCCGAGGGAACATGCCGAGTTTATTAATTTTGAGCTGTTCATGAATGGGCAAAAGTCGGATGATAATATTATCGTGAGGCGGAGGAAGGGCATGAACCCGTAACCGTAACCGTCACCGTAACCGTATCCATGATTGTAGTAGACGCTTTTAGTTTTGTACAGGCATATATACACAGTGAACCCGAAACCGAACCGTCTCTGTCTCCATAGTTCCATATAGATACACCAACTCCCAATAAGATTCTTAAAAGAAAACCGATTCCGCTCTTTCTTGCGACTATCTAATAATGAAAATGAATTCCGAATTTAAGAAGATGGATGGGGAGAAAGAATGAATTTTCTTCATTTCCATCTCATCCATCTGATCTGAATGGATTCTTAATTTATTTTTACAAATTACAATAGAATCGGGAAGGAAAGGGAGAAATTAGAAATTCATTGTTTTTGGAGCCGGTAAAGAATGGGAAAAGATCCCATGGAAAGGGCCTAGATAGCCCTGTCCTTTGTTATTGTAAGGAAAATTGGGGACGACTTGAGGCTCAAATGGAAGAAATACATTCATATTTTTTTATCAATGTAAAACCAACACGCTGTCTCGGTCTATAGCTATAGCTATATTTAAATACGTGTAATATACATAATTACATCTCTGCACTTTTCCTAATTTCCATATAGCGTCGTCCCAGTTGCCTTTGTTTCTACAATTTTGAATTTGAATAGTCTCTCTTTACTGGTACTATTACTATGAATGTGGCCTGTATACTGTACATATACTGTGTGAAAGCACAATATTTTTTTCCAGGCGAAAGGCACTAATGAAAAATTCCAGTCTCCTCACACAAATTCAAGCTAGACATGAACATTTTTAATGCTAATGATGATGAGGCTAGACCATGTAATATAGCCAAGGCTTTTTTTCTCCATGCTACAGCCTATACGAAGGTTTGTCTACTGTCATCTATATCTATTGGAATTTTGGAAGAAGGGCTACTGCACTGTGCACTAAACTAAGCTTTGTGTGTGTGTGTGCGGATCTATAAATTGAAGTTGCATTTTTGCACGTACTGCCAAACTGCTCCAGCATCCTTCCGTTTTTGTCCACTTATTGGTATATATATTTAGGTCTGAGGGAGCGAGTGAGATGAAATAAATGTTTCATCTAAAAAAATCCAAGTTATTATGGAACTATGTATGCTTTTGTTCTATCTGTCACGAATTCAAATTCTGAGGGAAACGTGATCATGAGCTGAGTCAGTTCCTATATTATGTAGTCGGTACATATTATATGTATCTTGCATTATGGAAATTCAGTTTGGGGTTGGCCCAGCGTTTTGGCTCCAATTCTTTTATTTAACCCAGTCTGACCCTGGCTCTATACTGTGCTACACCACGCCATGCCATGGCAATAGAAGAAGTCGTTGACAGCCACAGTCATATAGTCATTGCATTTTTATTATTGCAGCAGAGTATATTTTAGGGAGTATATGAAATCCAAGCAGCATATGTCTTTGCAATGCAATGAATTGAATACGGAGGAAACAGCTCAATGGTGAAGTTATATTAGAGCCAACATGGATATAGTTGCACAAGTGTTAAATGGCGCTGTGTGCATCACGTCATCAAAGAGATAAAATAAATCATTTCAAATTCAAAAGGAACATCCTGCACTCTCTTATCAGCCTCATCGCATGTGTGCATTCAGAGCTCGTACCTGCTCAATGTTATTCTCCGTATCCAATCTCTCCCTCCATCGCATCCCATTCCAATTCCAATTCCAACTCCCATCCAGTCACTGAGCGAGAGCGAGAGGAGAAGAGCCACAAAAAATAATAATAGGCTACCACTTGTAATCATGAGACTGGCAATCACAACGGGAATTATGGAAAGGATAAATGAAAATCATCATGTAAGATCATTTCAGATTATTCACATGTTTTTGTCCATCCAGATCTACAGGATCTGTCTGTGTGTGTGTGCCTGTGTGGACTGGTTGAGGGCGAGGGTCTGTGTACCTTCAGTCTGCACAGTTCGTTACGTCGCATGATGAGATGAGCTTCTGTTCCTTCCGAAAAATTCAGGAGGCTTATATTTAATTGCCTGTAATTTTTTCTACGCTGTGATATACTGCTGCTGCGAATTTGAAATTATACAATGCTATAGTGTCCGTATGAATTCTAGGTTATAAACTGGTTCAAGATTATATAAGGAATAAAAGGGAAATTTTTTTGTAATAATCCATATAGTCCACATCCATAATTATCCACCTAGGTAGGGAAGCTACCTACCTACCTACCTTCATTTTCAAGCGAATCTCTCACATGTCAGCTACAACTAAATAATGAAAATTTCGCGTCTGTGTCTAATTACAACGATTAAAAAAATCATTTAAAATTTCACGGTTCCGCGGATTAAATGACTTGGGCTTCCCAAGAATTTGTATATAAATATTTTATATATATATTTAAACCTATTGAAGTTTCCCATATGCCTACATATAATTAAATGCGTATCCGTATTTGTTACAAATGTATTACTGTCCATAATGATTCCCTTTGTGACTGGAGTATTTATTTTGGCAATATTTTTTTTGTATTCATTTACAGCAACATTACTTACTTAAATTTGGCTACCTGCCGCAGTCGGGCTTTGAAATTCGGGATCAAGTCACTGAGGAGAGGATGAGGGAAGCCATAAGCGAGTTACAAGTAAGTAAAAATAGAATTTTTAAAAAATGAGAGAAAAAGTACATATACTTTCATGATGATATTATAGACATTACTCCGTCGTCGTTGACGTCTGACAAATAACTTATGAGGATGTCATGCCATTCTGACTGTCATTGATCACAATTTCTATTTCCAATTTAATATGAGAGAGTCATTTACCATGTTTTCAAATTACATTTTGCACATTTATTTGCACATTCTTAAAATAAATTGGGTATGAAGCATGGAAATCTAAAAGAAAATACATTAAATTAAAATTATCATAAAAATCATCATGATGGATGGTGTGTGAGATAAGGGATTGTATGTGTGTGTGTCCAGACTTATTTGAATTTATCCCGAGACGAGAGCCTAATATTGCATAGAGTTTATATTATTACAGTAGACGAGAGAACAATAGACAAAGACAGCCTCAGCCTTTCCCTTGACAAACACTCCAAATTTTGCAATTACAATTTTATTGTAACATTTATAAATGTAGTCAGTCGGCCTCGGCCAGGGCTTTGCTACATTTTTCCAAAAAGACACGCTATATACAAATGAGTCGCGAATTGGAGCCATTACCCATTTGCCATTCGCCATTCTCCTCCAATTTCGAGATTGAACATTCAACATAAGTACGTACATAATGTAGAAAATGTTGCAGAAATATATAGAGACAAAAAAATATATTCGTTGGACTGGAGATTGGAGAAATGAGAAATCCTAATTGTATGTATATTGCTATTTGATACTATATAGGAATTGCGATTACGATTATTATTATGATTACAGCGTCTGCTGACGACTTCTACTTCTACTCTTGTATGACTCTCGCTCTCGTCCAGAATCCTAAAGTATGGAGAGGATATATAGCGAACAGTCAGCGAGCCGAGACCGAGACCGAGAACAATACACAATTCCACTCACAGCTCCTGCACAAAAATACGATTACTATATAGGAGCATTTTACTCTTATGTTTGTGTGTAAATATGTAGGACCGTCGTAATTCTCAATTTTGGAGAGAGTTGGAGAGCTCCAGAATTGAAATGAAGTGTGGAGTCAAAAGTAACAAAATGATCTCTTCATGTGCTCCTGACGAGTTCATCCGTCATTCAGTTTTCTTTAATACAGACATTTAGGACATGTAACACGTCTAATGGGAGATTGTTAGATAAGCGCCGAGCCTCATCTCCAGCTCAAGAGTTTTACTATGAGTATTTTAATAGCACTTTGGATCTTGATAGGAAGATCAGAGCTCAAATTGAGGCTGAGATGGGATTGTGAAGGAACACACATAGTGCGAGGCACGGAGGGTTGAATGGACTATATCATTATCCTTGTCGTTACTGACTATATGTACCTACCTACAAATATCCCATTCTTCTCCATCCCTTCCATGCGGGGTCATACGTCGACATACATATGTCCGTCTGGAGTCTGTCTCCTCAGTTTTAGCATTGGTCCATTCAAGTCGAAAATCTCGGCTACTATAGTATATAGCAATATGCATGTAGGCACCTAGCAGTTTAATGGAATAAGCTTGTTCACGTTGAGAATTTTTCGGTGACTCAAAAATGGAGAGTTGATGTTGAATTGACGCCAATAATAATTCTGAACGGCTGTGAGTTCCTCTCTAGTTTACATTGTATTTTTTGCGCTTCACACAGTCCTATATTATGTCATGCCATATTGTCACAGAGTGTGTGAGAGAGAGAGAGAAATTGAAGTTAAATTCAATTAAGATTACAATTCCTATTACATGAGTATGAATGTCACTGGACATTGTCATTGTCGTTTGTCAACATGTCAGCTTTTGCAAAAATTAAATATGATTTTTTTTATAGCGTCGGCTTTCCCTTTTCTGCTTACGTTATAGACACAGGCACTGGCACAAGTTGCCCATGAAGTAAAAGTCGTAATTCGTTATTGGAATACAAATGGTTCATTGTGGTTTAGTTTTGCTATCTATTTCTTGCTGACACATTGCTTTAAAAAACCATCAAGACTTGCCTCTCCTCCTCTTGGGGTCGTTACCATTACTATGCGGCATAAATTAATATTCAATTGCATATTATATTCATACATATCTAAGGGTAAGTAGATGGGCATTATATTACACAGTGTGAACGTTATCCTTAATAATTTAATTGTGTTATTTATAACATTAATTTCATGAAATTCACCAACTTTACTAGTAGTTGATTCGAAGGTCTGAACAAATCAAAATCAACCTTTATTTTATTTATGCCAATATAATAATTATATCTAATATACCACTTGAAAGTAAATGCTATATGTCTACAACTATAGATCCCTATATACTATATAGCCCCTACAAAGAAAAGAAATACATGGAAAATTTTGTATGAACATAGGAAATTTTAAAGATTGAAACCGGAATAGAAGTTTGGGGATAAAATTATGGTTTTTACAGTATAACTTTATTTACCAGTGTAACCCATACAGAAGCATAATTTTCGCCATAAAACCATAGGAAAGGAAGCGCATTGACTGAGTAATAGTTGTATGGCCTCGGCCTCTGTCTGTGAAAAGAAATTATGGCTGTGGCAAAAGAGCTCTTTGTCGTCGTCGTTGTCGTCGTCGTCTACTTTAGTCTCGGACACTAAAAATGTCCTGGAAACGGTGCGATATGTTGGTGGCATGGACTGGAAGCCGGAGTCACAAGTCATAGGGCACATTATAGCGTAGGCGTATAGTTCCGAAACAGTCTACTAGTAAATGTGTAGCGATTAGCGATAGCGGTAAGGTTTCCTTTGACGTCACGGCAACTCACAAACTTTTGCTAATAATTATGAACCAAAAAGTAATTATTGTAATTATTATGTGTATGATGATGTGATGTGATTATGTGATGTATATGCTCCGGCTCCCCCATCTTTTCCCATCCCGTTGGCATGGACACGGGTACGGGCATATTTACAAACTGGCAACTGGAATTTTTGCGACTTCCACATACGTTCTTGCGTTGACATAATGCTCTTTCTCTCCAATCCGCAACATCCGCACATGTTCTTTTTTGTGTGTCCTCGTCCTCGTCCTGCACTAACATTTTTACAACATTACCGACAAAAAATGTCAATATGCACATATGCCTACGAGGTACTTACGTTACAACATTGTCTATTGTGAATAGTACAGTAGTGTGGGTAGCAGGCTGTTGTTCCAATGGGTTTATTCGTGTGAGTCACATATCTTGTGTCTACAGTAATCGTCCGTCAATGTAAACGAATAATTCATGGTCTATAACTTTCTTCAGTGCACTTTTCTGAGGTTATAAAGAGAGTATTGCTCTTTAGTGGGGACATCAGACATTTTATTACTTTTATGTAGGTTTCCCGTCTCAGAGTCCAAGTCGGCGTATACCTCCTCACCGGTACCGTTGCATATATATGGGTAGGGAGGAATGAGATCGAGAGTGAGAATTGGAGAGCGAAGGGACTTGTAGCATGTCTTGATGTAATAATTCTCCTGGTGATAATAATTGTTGTGTTATTACAGCGTTAGTGTGAGCGTTAGTGTAGGTAAGTGCTCTCAACCCCACGTCCAAACAACACACAGTTTCAAATCAAACTGTTTCAAATACCTTATACTCGAATACTCCAAATACCTTATATATATTCGCCAAAGAAAATAGGAGATTCAAGAAGACGACTTAAGAAAAGGCTTCATACTTTTTTTTATGTATACTTGTGATTATTTTTACAATGCAATAATATGTCTTGGACTTGGACTTGAGAAGCCATTGAAAGTTGATTTGAGGATTTGAAAGAGATGTGTGTGAGATTCACACACGTCGTTACTGTTACTACCTACGTTGTTATAGTCTCACACAAATTCTCTCTCGGTCCCGCAGAATCTCCATTATTTGTGCCATTTGCATGAGGAAACCGTAACCGGAGCAGAGCGCAGGCAGAGGAGCGAAATAACAAAAGAATATATTATTTTTGTTTTGTGCTCTCTCAAATTATTCATGAAAAGGCTAGTCTGCATAAATTGTGGGGAATTAGAATGGGAATGAATTGTATTATACACAGATGACTTGAGGAAGGGAATGAGATTCATTTGTGAGTTAGTAAATTCTTTATCCGTATAATTATTATTTGGTCTCCTCTGTTGGGCACATGTTAAGAAGTACTTTACATCAATTTTCATCACTTTACACAAGAATAGGAACAAGAGCTCCTTAAGCTCAGCTCGTTTGCTCCTCTTTCCTTCCCATTTCCTTCCCCTCCATAGTCCATTATAGAATGTACCAACCTGCCTACCTACAGTCTAGTCACAGGAGTTAGTGTAGTAGGAGTAATGTCGACAGATTTTCGAGGAGAAGGACAGTCTCCTCAACAACAAAGAAAGGACTTTAGATTTTGAGCCGTTTCCACCACAACAACGCACTACCATGGGAAGTCGGGAAGTTCCAAGTACTGTACATACATAATTCCAAAAGTCATCTTGGAATTAAAAGAGAGAGAGAGAGAGAGAGGGAGCGCTCATGAAATAGGATAAAGGGCTATTATTAACGTAATCATCGGGCAATGTAAACAAAATTGCCTAAATAAGCATAGGAATTTGAGTAGTATTTGGAATGTAAAATGCATAAAGTTGCTCTTCCTTTTCACAACCTCAGAGTCGGAAATCCCTTTTGCATGATCATGAGAACAGTGCTATATAGGGACTATATGGTATAGAGAATAAGGAAGGAAATCACGACAATAAATGGGTGACTTTAAATTTGTTCAGTTCACGTTGTTTTGAGCCTCACAACTTTTCCATCATCAGACACCGACTTGAACAGCGACGCTCAACCAGTTTCGGCGTCAAGTACCAACTAAAATTAACTTTTCCATCACTTATATTGTAGTAAAGTGCTTATTATTGTTAGTGTAGAGTGCAGAGTCAGCCAAGATGCTTCTTGAATAGCACAATCATTTAAGAAAGGCTCATATTTTGGAGATTTCTGTTCGGGAATAGCTCTATTGATTGAGAATGTTATGGTCATTATTTTCACTGTTATTATTATTGAAGTAGACATAGTCCTAAAAGCTTGTAGCAGTTTTATGCAGAACAAGAAACTACCACGTATAAGGAAAACAAGTAAATTACAAGCTACACAACTTTCAGAGTTTTAAAGACACGCTCATTGAAAACGAATAATGCTTCTAATATTATAGTAATTTAAGTAATTCATTATTTTGATAAATTAATTTAGCAACAAAATCAACATCTTCGAGTTCAGGGAAGCGAAGGTATCCATCCTCATAATATGTACACTAGGCAGTATTTTATTTGCATTTCATCTGATATTTTTGAAGGAAGGCATTACAGAATGATGTTTGCCTTTCATTTATTTTCTTATTATTAGTTGTACTCTTGACTGACTTTTGTTGACGGTCCACCTGAATGACGCAAATTCAAGTACGTTGTGTGTAGCCAAGAGTATTATTTGACAAATAGTGGGGATCAAAGTATGTAGTTGGCTTTTCTCGTAATTCCAAGAACAGGATAATAATCATTTTAAGGACGATGCGGTGGTTCATACTGCAGACAAGATTGAGTAACTGAGTCGGTTTTTAGAAGACGCTCACAATGTATTCCCGCAAAAATAGTGCAATTTTACAAAGGGTTATTTTGCAGAGGGAATGAAAATCGCGGTTGTACTTTTGCAGTTTACATTAACAATTTAAAGCAATCTAATCGTAAGATTCTCAGATTCTCGTAAGATCGCATCATACCCTCTGAGGATGAACAAAGCAAATGGCGAAAATCTAACCTATTTCTTAAATCAACATTTTTGAAAAAACATTTTTGAACCCCCGATGTTTGGTTTTACATTCGGTGATGGATCGATTATGTAACACTACAACTCATTAAAATTTTATGTTTCTTAGGCATTTGCTAATATAACAATTACTGGAGTGCTTGACGAAGACACGAAACGCTTGATGCGAAAACCAAGATGTGGCAATCCGGACTACCTTGCAGGGCAATTTAGATCTCGCCGAAAACGATTTGCACTCCAAGGTCAATCATGGAATACGACTTACTTAACTTGGAGGTAAGTACCCCCTCATTATTTACACGCTGTATTCTCATCGAAATTTTCACAATTCATATGGCTTGCACTTTTGAACTTGAAATGCATCATGTTTTCACTATATGGATATATTTTTGGCTGTAGCTGTAAGTCATACGTTGCTCGTACATCCAATTTTTCATACCTTCACAAAGCTACATTTGTTAGCCTACAATAATTATTATTCTTCGTGTAAATTCTCCTGTGTGTACACAATATGCTGGTGGAAATTCTATTCAAAAGCAATCAAAATTACAATGATGTGAAAATATGAACCTTTCATAGCTAACAATAATAAGTAAATAAATACAAATTCGAATATGGAATGTTTTACACGAAGTTCGACTTGGAATGGGATTTTATGGTTAACTCCTTCTTTGAGGAAAAGTTGGTGATAATAATAATAATTGCTCAAAATTAACTCACGATTTATTTGACATCCACGACTGCCTTCACATTCTGCAAGTTGACAGCTATGCCTCCTGTTGACTGTATAGTGTCTAATCCCTCGCTACATAGTATCTATTTAATTATAGATATAACAATATGTATAACTTTAATCACATTAACATTAACATGGCTCTCACAGTCCAAGTGGAAACTCATAGAGGTTCGTAGTAATAATAATAATAAAAAAAAAGAAAGAAAACTAACAACAACAACAGGAACAACACGACAGCTGGTCTGGTCCTATACTGTGGCTCTCTATGTGCCCTTTACTGCTTGCTGTTTATGTTCTGTTTTGTGTTGTGCTGGAGAAGCTGCTGGAATTCCAGAATTCCAAGTATCAAGTCAGAAATGATACTGGAGGAGAGAGTAAAAGTTATTACAGAGGGAGTTATACCGTATTTGTATTTTTTATGATGTTGTGCCGGTGCCGGGTGGGTCGGACCAGAGGCTATTATCTTCATGTGACTAGTTATTGCTTCATTGTTGAATGTACTTTTTTTTTATATATAAGTTATAAGTAATATAATATGATTCTCTCCGTCTGCCTGGTATTGCTGGTCTTAAGTCCGTCTCTATGGACTTCATGTGAGGCCGTCGTAGCTCAAAGAATGAAATATTTTACAACCCCGATACAGTCCCAACTTTAGTCTATTATTATATTACATAATGTCCTCCGTAAATTCGCACGTTATTCTTCAGCCTTCCATAGTCCTCCAGTCCACGGAGTAACAGTTATGGGAGGGAAGACGGATTTTATGAGACAACCACCAAATTGTCAGTAATACAGAATTACACTCTGGCCGTAGCAATTATTTACCTCCACAAAAGACGAGCTTGAATGAGTTCATAATTCAGTGGACAAAAATAATGTTGACCGAAAAGACAGACGTGTTAACGGGAACAGAATCTTGGAAACTTTTTTCGTTTGGCCGTTGAAACTTACAAAAAAATAAAAAGTTGTTAGCGGGGAATTGCTACGACACGAGCGCGACCAAACGGCTTTTGTTACTAACTAAGTGACGGTTTTGTTTCACACTTGTACCACTAGATGGCGTTTGAGAAGCCGACAGAAATCCATGGGCGGTTTAGGTATTTTAACAAATTGTTTCGTGTGGTAAATAAATCTTTTGTTGCAAGAATTTCTCCGAATTTCTCACAATTTAAATATTTCTGAATTTAACAAAAATAATAATCATTTACAAAATTGACACAAGGGTCTTCACACCTGCACAAGGATGCATCTTTCAAAAACAAATTATTGGAGAAATAGTTGAATACGTTATTTAAAAATATCCTATAGCGTAATTATATCTGCTACAGGGACACAGGCTTAAAGTTAGTTTGAGTCTCACAATCAGTCTCTCGGGTATCGGGTAGGTACATTAGCATAAGTAAAGCACTCAGCGCTTTATTACCAACTTGTTTAATTACTAAAACAGATTTTTTTTTATTCCTTTTTATTATGCATGAAGAAGGTATGTAAATTAATACCAAGCTGTGGATTGTATGTAGAAAGCTATAATATATTCACAAAACTCAATGGAAAAATTACAGTTTAACATATTGAGCGTTTCCTCTGCAGTCTGCAGTCTGCAGACTATATAGAGAGTAGTCCAAGTGAAAAAGATCATTTTTTTATCACTCTTCAAAAGGTCAGTCTTTGAAATTTGAGTTATTTGAGCATTGTTCAGGACAATAAAACCTTTACATCCCCCTTCTTTTTTTTTTACCTGAGAAAATTATATTTTTCTTTTTCTTTATGATACGATTACTGGACGATTACAAAATTTTGTATAGAGTTGAGTGATTTTTTAGAATTTACTAGAGCATGTCCCTGCGCGTTACACTCTCCTTTATCTTGGAGAAAAGGTTAAAAAGTTGAAAGTCGAAATTACTCGAGCTCCTTCTATTTGTATAACATAGTCCCTTTCAACAACCCGAGTCATCTGAGTCTATAGAGTTGTAGAGAATCTGGAATCTTTTAATGAACTTTTCATCTTTGATAATAGAAAAGTATGCCGTGGTGGCCATGCAGGAGCATTATTACTACTGTCCGATGTGAGATAAAAAGAGAAAGATGCTACTTCCGTCCGTTCACCTTCTACATTCTAATATTTTGTTTGGTTTGGGGAGCAATGAATTACTCAACAAATATAATATGCATAGTATATATATATAGATGGTGAGATACAAGACAAATGAGTCTAGTGAAATTCCATCCATACAGACTTACTTTAAAACCTACATGGCTTAATATGTGTCTGCCTGACCTCGTATATATAGCCGAATGTAACTTCCAATCTGTATAACATAATAATTACAAAGGTAGTAGTACATGGATGTATGACTTAATAGACGGACTGAGAGTGGTTGGATTATTGTCTATTTTGATAAGTTTAATTTATGGGGGAGAAACTTGTGTAGTTATATGGTTGAAAAAACATATCGGAGCGGGACAACGTATACGTTCGGGACCACGGGTCGGAACGGGAACGGGAACGGGAACGGAACGGGAACGGGAACGGTAACGGCGGAGAGAGAAAAGTAGCGAGAGAGAGCGAGAGTATAATAATAATGATAATATAATAATATTGCTGAGCTTGTGAGACATTCCATTTGGAAGACATGAACAAATGGCCTTTTGAGTCTTCATTTGGATTGGAGACTTGGGAGCACAAAAGAAATTCTTGTGACATTTGGAAAATTTGAATGAAATCAGCAGAGCATGATGCTTAATCGATATGGCTGACATTTCCAAACTGCTCACATCCATACGACTTTTATCCCTCATATATTAACTCACTCATCGGAGAGTGGACTATTAAGAGATAGATGTGTGGAATAATAATAACAAGAGACGTGGGACTCGAGAGTTTTCCCTCCACCTTCTTATGATTGTGTGGCTGTCTCGGTCTCGGTAACGGTCTCGGTAACGGTCTCGGT
>JAQFZE010000102.1:0-41093 GCA_034695245.1 Dicyrtomina saundersi
AATGCACTCGAGTTACTTTGGATCTGTGCTATTGAAAAGTAGCCCAATTTTTTGAAATGGGTCTCGGTGGAATCTGGGTGTTGCATGTCGCGTCATTCTCTTGTTAGTATGATGTATTTTGCTCTGCACCTTCTTAAAGAACGCTTTTGTTTTTGAATAATATTATTATTATAATATTTTTCTAAAATAATTTGGTTGCCTTCTAAATTTTTCGATTTGGCTGTGATCACATTTGAGAGGAATTCCTTACACTAAATAGGTATAATTACATGTTTTTAACTTGCATGAATATCACTTTAATATTTATGTTGAATGGAAAACATTGCTTTAAGTTTTGTTATCTTAACATTTACTAGGAAAATTGCTACGAGTTGCCCTTATCTTTATTTCTTTAGTAATACCTATTTACATTTGTAATTCCGTAAATATTAGAGCTACATAAAATAGAAAGTTTATGTAGCATATACATCTTACATTACAATTTTGTTTAACAAATTTCCTTATAAAAGAGGAATCCTTTAAGTTTGAAGCCCACTTGCATTTTACTACGTGACGCAAACATTCGTACAGTTCCTTCGTTTTCTCAAAATGTTGACAGATCTGTACTTACTATTGTGCTTTCGTATCTAACACAGTAGCCATTTAGTATTCTTAACCTGGTGATTAAGTAGTGAACTAGTGAGAATTTTAGATTTATCATCTCAAAAAGGAGTCTAATCTTCTCACTCTCGTCTCACATCTCAAGAAAAGCACATACTTAACTTAAGCCAAGAATCAGAAACATAATTTGCAATATTCTGTCTCGGCTTGTAGGCAGCTGTCCAGACTGTCAGTAGTAACGTGGTTATGCAGTAGGTCTTTTTTGTATTTATGAAAAAAGAGAAAAGCATTTCTCTTACCTTTTTGCATTCCTTGTCATATTATTTATGTCAATGGTTTTTCCCTGTGTAACTATTTGTTTTAGTACATATTACGACTTTATTTGTGGTTTTGTGGTGTTTCCGATGTTTATAAAGTTGCAATGGTTGCAGTTAGGGTCTTTAATGTCAGCTTTCATTAACATTTGAAAGTTACTAGCTTTTTCTTTATTCCCATGTAAACGACTTTTGATAACATCAGCAATGAATTTTAGTTTTTGTCTACTTTGTGCAGCTTGCAGTAGTATTGGCATAAGTACAAAGTATAGAAGACTAACAACTAGAAAAGCTAATTTGGTAATGCACAAGTGTAATTAGTTGTAAAGAGTTAAAAAATTAACATAATTTAATGCTTAGTTTTCAATCAATATTCAAATGTTATAATTTTATGAAAATTGAATTTTTAATTCTAGTATTTTGCTAATAAAAGAATCTACTTACTATTAAAAACAGTTAGTGTATCTGAAAGTTAGCCATGAATAATCACAGCAAGGTATATTAATATTTAAAAGTTGTGTATTAAGAAACAATATCTAAAAGTAATTAGCAATTAACAGACTGATTTAAAAGGAACATTAGTTAAACAATGACCTTCGTTTGAAGAAGGAACCGAATATTTACAATACAATGTAGAATGTGTGAAGTATTATTAAATGGCTGGCAACTTGTTGAAATTGAAAACTACATATAATATATTATACTTTTTATAGCTCTACTTGGTAAACAAGTAAAAATCAAACCGTACGTTATTACAGGTTTGCTTTGAAACAAAATTTGATTAACCAACAAAATCAAGACCCAAATAGTAAAATAATTAATATGTAGCCATAAAATTAGCTCATTAGAGGTACACGAGGCTCACACTTTCTGTTTTCGATTAAAAAACAAAGTTGACATTTTTGAAACTCACAACAATCAAAATCTTATATTTTTGTCGCACATGATTAGTTAATATAATAATCTGTGCTTTGAATATTGTGCTTTAATATATACTTTCTCTATGAAAGTGGCATTTAATGCAATTTAACAAAAATGTTCGACGAACTGTGCTTACTGAAGTTGAACACATTGTTAATAGCACGCCTTTGACCTCTATTTTTTTGAATCCATCTAATCCTTAATTCATTTCTCCAAATGATTTCTTGTTCGTGAATTCCAATACATTTCTATTGCAAGGTTATTTTTTTAAAGTTTAAAGTTTTTTTAGAAATGGTTGACTTATGCGAAATATTTTAAAGGTTTTTTCTGGAACAAATAAGTTTTTCAGAGTATTTGAAGAGTTTGCTAGTACATGGCTGCATGGTAATCGGCAGTATAGGGGGGGGGGGCAATCGGCATTTCAGTGTTTGCGGCAATGGGCAGTCTAAATTAAATAGACCTAATAAGCAGTAAGAATTTTAAAATGCATTTTTTATTTTGACAAAATGTTTTGTAAATATTTATTGCAACATTGATGAAGTAAAATGAATTTAGATCACTTTTCGTAGTAACACTGAGATATATAACTCTACTGTTCACTTTGCTACGTTCAAACACTGACACAGTTTCTCGTTAATTATGACGTGGCAAAGCTCAAGTGTTACCATAGATCGTAACATTCCATTTGATCTAGTTTGTCTTTGCTGTGTTAGATGGTTAACAGCTTTTTTCTAACAATGCGGTAGCTCTGACTTGGTTTTCCATTGTAAATCACTATGATTCATATCTTCTCATGCAATATACGATTTACTTCCTTTTTTTTTGGAATACGCAAGCTAAACTTTTGCCTAACAGCTCTGTTTGTTAATGAAACAATAGTAAGCTGAAGTGGTAACCTATAAATCCCTGAACGTTGACGAGTTGGAATGCCTTTTCTTCCACTAATCTGCAATACTTTTCTGAGCTTCAATAATGATATGGAAGATTTAACAAGCTTCCAAGTGTTAACTGCGTTGAACCTAGACGACGCTTGTGAAGACATGTTGTTCTGGCAAAGTATAGAAATGGACTGACAAAAAAGACTAAAAAGCCATCTAACTATTATATAAACTCATTAAAATTGACATTTGTTTAGACGTGAAACATTAGTTATGCAAAACATGTAAAAGGATATAAAAAGAGCAATTTTAAGAGGTTTTATTACAATATTCGACTTTACTGCCAATACGCTTACGCATAATTAACTGCCAGGTTACTGCCGATGGCCTTTTTAATACTGCCCATGGACCTACAGGCAATCACTTACAAGAGTGTGTGTTCTAAACTTGGATAAAACCAAAAGTAAACAAGACTGATTGTAATTACTGTAGTAAAAAAAATGTTAAAGATTTGGTTATAAAAATCACTAAGGCTGTAAATCAGTTTATTAAAACTACTTTATAATTTGCATACTATTACAAATAACTTTTAAAGTGAAATACACGTTGTTCATATAACTAAGTTTAACCTGATTCATGAAACTAATCTAAACCTTATTTATAAAACTGATTTAATTATTTGATTGATTCACGAGCAACTACGATCTATAAAATTGTATAGATAACAATTTAGATGTATTTAAAAAAATTCAATCTTAAATAACTTTCATAAATATTACAAATATAGGTTATAAATAATAAAACTTTATATTCAGATAAAAATAAAAATAAGGAAGATAAGGTTGTAATATTTTAATTTTGCTTATATTCCAAGTACCTGTAATCACTTAAACTACTTGAACAATTCCATCCGTTCCAGAAAAAACCTTAGAAATATATCCTAAAGGTCAAAAGTGTTTAAGACGTTATGAATCCACAAAAACTACAACATAGGAACCACTAACTCAATTTGAGAATTCAGTTTTTTGTAGGCATTCAGATCGTTGAAGTAGAGAAAAAAATTTTTTGAGCCATCTTTGCTTGAAATTATCAATAAACGTTTGATTTGTTTGCCAAGAATTTTGAAATCGTAACTCTTTAGACAAATAACGTAGCAATAGAACTACATTGGAATTCACAATCAGGAAATTTTGAAAACAAATTGATTTGACCACAAATTTTTCATTTCGTGGTCTTTTCTTTTAAAATATCATTCAATGCTGTCTTTACCAATTGAATTAGTCGTTTTAATCAACCACCAAAGTTAAAAGCTGGAAGACAATTAAACATCTAATTTATGCCATCTTTTAATAAACCTTGTTGTAGTTGATTTTGATCAAAGTTCTCCACAGATATTTGTAACTGACAATCTGCCTTTTTTAAGTTTAACTATTAAATAATATTAAACTTATATGTATTTTACCCCTAAAACGAATTTTTAAATTGCAATTATAGTAATAATGAAATGTATGTCAAAAAAATTGTTTTCTTTTTCAAGTACAATAGCTCTAATTGTTAGAAAAGTAAACGTCAAACCATACATGAGCTTAATCGGTAGAAATCTAATTGAAGTCTTTAGAAAATATTATCAAAGATTATTTATTTTCATTTCAAAAGATCGTTAATTGTTTCTTTTTGGAATTTAAAAATAAAAATTATTGCGTTTGGTAATAAATTTATTGCTAGGAGCTAAGAGCTGCAGGAACATTAGTTTGACTTTGTTTGGAATCAAGATAATACATTGTCTGAGTGTAAAATGTGCTAAAAAAACGTACAAACAAAAAAAACTACTTTTGGTTCACACTATTATCCTTTAACGCACAAAATTGAGACTTGCAAAAAAAAAATCAGGTATTATTTAAATCGTTAAAGTGTTTATTAGAATTAGTTTTTAAATTTTGATAACATGTTGACTAAAAATATTTTTTAGATGTTTCAGTTGATCGTTTAAATCAATAAGCCTTTAAAATTAACGACGGAGCTGAGATTGCTCGGGAGCAGATTCTGCATGCCTTTATTTCCTAAATAGCTAATTAAAGTGGTTTGCCGTTTAGACGTTTTAAATCATTTTAAATCTGACTGTGCATTTAAGCTGGGTTAGATCAACTACAACCAAATGAGGCTATTCCAAAATAACGCAAAACATTTAAATCATATACAATGAAGTACTGCAACAAAGTCCAATCTGCTGTCAAAAGGTATTTTAATTGAGATAGGAACTTATGAAACTAATTTTTAAATCTTATGAATTTAACTGATTTAAGAATAAATCATATTATTAACACTTTATGTAATAAGACGTAAGTATTTCTTAAATGTGTTTATACGGATGAATTTACATTGCAAGACTATATATTTATTTTTTTATGCTGTCAGTTAATGCAAGAAAAAGGAATAAGGTTCAGCTTGTGTTTTAAAGAATGAATGAGTTTGACGAACAAGCGTCATACAAACGTATGAGTGTTTGCTCTAAACAGAATGTGTTGGTCAATGAAATTAGTCAAAATCATTGATTATGCTACAGCAGATTAAATAATGCAATTGAAAATGGAAAGGCTTTACGAATTTGCTATTGATTGTAATGACAGTGTGGTATCAATTACTACAGATGGTGCGGCCACAATGATCAAACTAGAAAATGCTTAGTCGGACGCCCAACCCGAAGTGTGTCTTGTGCACGCCATTCAACTAGCAGTACTCAGTCTACGGTATGTAAAAAGAAGTAGTAATAGCTGCTTTGCAGAAATTTTCATTGATGATGAATCCGAAATTTTTGTTGACATTAAACAAATTAGGTGTTACGAAGGATTTAAAAATTTGGAAAATGTCACTATGGCAGATGTTCATAACTGTAGTGTAAAAAGAGTTATTTTTAAGATTCATAGAATTAAATGCAATTTCCATAAATTTAGATATTGATAATAAACATTCCGATCCTACATAAAGCAAAAATTCAATGACCCTAAACTATCACTTAAATTGTTGATTGACTCCAAGACTCGCTGGAACTCTCTGTATGATATGCTGGGTCGCTATTGGCATATTTAGAAATGTTTAGATTAGCCGTTGATAAAATGTCAAATGTAGTTAACAGTAGCAAACAAAATACACAATTTCTTGTATTTTGACCTTGCATTGTCCTGTAAAGACCATTGTAACGTCTCTTTTAAATTGCGATTCTAATTTGAAGAATAAAAAGCGGTTAGTGGTTGAAAAATGTATAACCTACAGCAACTACGATTTCGTTGTTTAAAAAAGTTGTGTTTTGTCATGAGTTTGATCTATTTTAATAAGAAAATCAGCGAATTTCTATTTATTCATAATAGGTAAGCCTAATATATTATTAATTCCTAAATCACTAGTATCATACCACAATTTAATTCTATTGTTTATATCTTTATAGAAATCATAAGTTCTTATATGTAGCATCAAACAATCAGTATCAAAATTATTTCTACGTTACCACCCCATTTAGGTTTGAAATGTTCATACACATATTAATACAATCTAAATTTTGAAATTTATCATTATTATTCTTATTATTATGTCTAGTTGCAGCTTCTGTAATCCCATAAAGGATATGAGCACCGATATTACTGTACTAACATGTGAATGTAAACAAACATTTCCCTTTGGTATGAACGACACAAAGTATGAAAACCACCTATGGAGAGTTACCAAAGGAAGTCAAATACAATGCACGGCTGGTATCTTACGAACTAATATGTATTATAATGGATTGTGGCTAATGACGCTGCTAACCTCTGTTGCAGTCTAGGTGAATTATACTCCTCTTCAGAAGTTTTTCAAACTTTTCCCTTACGAAGAGCCACAGTGCTAGATATTTGCACTAGAATGCACTTAGAGACCAAGCCAAAATGCAGACAAGTACACTGTATCCAGATTGCCCCACGTATTGCATCCCGTATATTGACGCAGCGTCAAAGTAAAAGCTGATACTATGAAATAAAGGGCGCAATGTTTGGTCTGCTGAATGGTATTGGAACTATGCTAGCGCACGAACAAATAGCTGTTAGTCTGCGAGGCACAATTAGCACGCCGTATTCGTCTCTACATACGAATAAACAGGAACACACCTCCCCCTACCAAGCATTTCCACCACACTAACTTCTGTGCGACGAGACGCAAATACGCTACCGGCTTAGGATTTGCTTAAACGGATCAAAAAGAAACCGCCGAGTTATTAGGGACAGAGACACGTCTTCTCTTGGCCACAAAGCTGGATTATTTTGACATTACTAAAACACAGGATCCTACAAATATGGGTTTATTAAATAAGATACTCAATTTATGCATATGTAAGGCTACTATATCTTTACTTAATATTATATTATGATTAAAATTAATTTTACTTACATATTTTTAAAGTTTTTTTCCCACAAGTACAAGATTTTATATCTTTTTTTTTTTGAATATTTTCAATTGTATTACTAATTACAGAATTATTCATTAGTTAAAAGAAATCCTTCTCACAATCCGACGTTGCTTTTTGCCTTAATTTTGTATTTCCATCAATATACGATTCTAATTAGGCACTTTGACGACATTTCATTACACAATGAATTTTTGTTAGTACTAATCTATGCTGCTAAGCTTGTTGTAAGGTTTACAGATTAACTCAATTATATCTTCTAAACTAGCTATTAATTTTTAGAGTTTTAAATTTTTTCTTTTTTTTAACTCATGCTGAAAATAAGATAATTCAGCATAATCTACTGTTTTATGCAAAGAGATTAATAGATAATCATAATGCAAATCGTGCAAGTTTTTAGAATATATTAAATCAACTTTTGTGTGTATCTAATATCACTATTAATATCTAATCTTGTTTTATTTTTATACAAATCAATAATTTCGTCTTCTGTACACCATTTAAACCCATTAATAGGTAATTTAAATGACAAAGCATCACCTGATAAATTATAAGCATCAACAAGGGCTAGATATATGATGATACTTTAGTGGAATTAAAATTACTTATATATTTATTATTAGCTTCCACATCCCTATTTATTATTTTAGATAACACACCTCTTATTTTTTCTATAAACATTAACCGCCAAATTGGATCTGTTAAAGTTTTATTTCAACACCAGTTATTTTCGACATGGCATTCAAAAAAGATCCAAGGATTTTAATATAATGCACAACATCTAATTTATAACGTTGTAATGATAAATCTCTAAATGATGCAAAGCAATCAGCTAATATTAGAACATCACATGTTAAATACATTTCCTAATAGTTCTTGAATATATATTTATTATCAGCTTTATTCTTGAAATGATTCAATAGCTTTTCATCTCTTTTATATTCCTCTTATTTTATTGTTTTTGTCTTTTACGTTATCATAAAAATCCTCATAACTGGGATATTTATTATATTAAAATTTATTAAAAGAGTCTAAACATTAATAAGAAAACACCCGTTTTTGTGTTAATAATTCTTGAATTTCATGTAGTTCATCTTTGCAATCTTCCAGTAAATTTCAAAAATTCTTAATATTTACTTTTATTTAATTATAAGTTAACGCATATAATGATGCAGGTAAAATGTTTAACGAATCTTGAAATGTAAATGTAATATTGGTATTAGGTATACAAACAGCTATATAATAATATTTTTCTTCTGTTAGAGGTACAATTTCTAATTCATCACATGTTATTTCTATTTTATTTGTAAAAACAATCTTATAAAGTTGCCTTGCAAAAATTCAAAATCATAATTTGTTCCATTATGAGAGAACACTGGTATAGTTAAAGACTTTTTAACATTTAAATTACAGGAAATATGAGCTGAACCTTTCAATTCTCCTGTTAAATGACAATAAACTCTAACTTTTCAATTCAATTCATTATCATTAAACACTGTTACAAATATGACACACTCTACTGTTACAAAATATTTCTTCTTCATCATCAGGCAGTTCATGTAATTTCAATTTTTACAACTTTTCCTTAAATATTTTTTCTGATTTATAACCTTCCTGACAAAAAGTTCCTATAAATTTAATAATTTTATCTTTCAAACTACACTGTATTATTTTTAAATCTATTATAAATATTAGTGTAACTAACAGTAGTAAAAGCCTAATCACAAGTTTCATGTTTGATTTTTTATTACATTTAGTACTTTTTTTATCAATAAAATTTTATCTTTACAATACATATTGCAGATCGGCATAATATACTATAAGTAATCTTACAAACTTTTAAAATTTATGAATTTAAAAATATTATCTTTTTTATCATTTTTAGGCATTTCAAGGATGGCTTTCCTATTTTTTAAATAATTATCTTATGTTTATGTAATAATAAGGTTATTTTTATACCTCTCCATGATGAGTATGTTATAAACATATATTACAAATATACATTTTTTCAGTGTTGAAGATTAGTTGATCCCTCGCTAATTTTGTTGAATTATTATTATAAACATAATGATTAGTAGTTTTTTATCGTCTTTATTGGTAATTAAAAGCAAATAAACATAATTTTTTTTTCTATTTTTCCGTTGGCAGGTATTATTAATATTAACATGGTTATATTTTAGAATATAAAGATTAAATGATAAGTCATTTTGTAAGTTAACTTTTAATACCATCTGGAGTTACAAAAAAATTTATTTTAGTACAATTGTAAACTTAACCCTAATCAGAATTATTATAATTTGAAACTTTTTCTAGATAATTGCTTATTTTATTTTGATGTTTATGATATAACATAAAATATTTAAAACATCTTTGATCTTCATTTTTGATATTTCTACATCCCTGTTTATTGGATATTGATTTTAGTTAGTCTATACAAGATAATCTTTTCAAAGGAATCAATTTTCTTAGTTTAAAATCAATTTTATTTATCTTATTGAGGTGATACTAAGCTTTATTATTGTCTTTCTCCTTAATATTATTTCGAAGCTCAATAAAAAATTCAGCAATACATTAATTAATATCTTATTTTTTTATTATCACTCGAATATTAGAAGAATAGGTCATATCTTGATACACATTCTCTTTTGTTAAAGGTACAAATTTTCTTAAAGTTTCATATGAACTTATTGTAATTTTATTCGTTTTTCCATAGGATTATCTTTAGGAATATTATACATTTTATAAAATACATTTGTATCATCTATTCCTTTTATTTTTGTTTTGTTTTTTAAATCTAAATTCAACGCACCTTTTAAAATTTCTTCAGATGTATACAGTATTTATTCATTAGTTTCTAAGTAAGCATCATACTTTAATCTTTTATTTGTTATTTTTTCTTTAACTAGATGTTTTTAAGAATGAATATGACTAGTCAAATATGTTTTTGAATAATAATTATCACAATCTATACAATTTTGTATTCTTGTTGAATAAGAACCTGAGCTCATTTTTTATTTTGAATATGGGTTTCACCTAATAAGTGTTTAATAATATCTACTACTTTAACATAACATTTTATACATTCAAGTTTAGCAACATCTTTTTCTATTATATTTACATGCGCTTCAGATTTAAAATGACGACTTCGATTTGTCTTTGATATTTGCTTTTTACAAGATTTAAATTTTATACTCACACTCATTTCATAAGAAAAAATTATTAAGTAAATGTTAGACACACTATTTAAGTGTAAGCTTCACATGTACTAGTGTATTTGTTCTGTGTAGTGCCCTTTATGTTTGTGATTAAACAATAAAAGAGTGTGAAATTAATATATGATAAAAACTATGTGATATTATAAGAATAATGTCTTGCAAAATAAAAAATAATGTTTTTGTATACTTTTTAATATACAATAAAATAAAAAATAAAAATAATATATTTTTAATTTTAATAATTAAAAAAAATAAGATCATTACTATAAAACACATTGCTTTTAACGTTATCAGTAATATGAATATCATGATATTAATACATTTTACTAGGTTTCAGAATATTAAACGTTAGATATCTACTAAAATTATTTTCTAATGGCTTTATAAGCATTTCAATACAACAAGCTGGTAAATAAATGTTTTTACTAGTTGTAGTATCAATAGATATATGTGATTAAATTTGATCTATTTTATGTTTTAGAATGTACCACTTTACATCCCAGAATACAATATTTTATACCAAATTGCAACTATCTTAATTATAAGTAGTTAAGATTTTCTATTTCTATTTTATAGGAAATAAATTTTTAAGTCAGAATTTAAAGCAAGGCAATGCCCGTTAAGAATCAGAGGAACATTGTCTGGATTTTGCATGTAAAGAGTCTGCAAGATTTACTGCTTACTATTTATTTATTATTTTAGATACTTAATAGGGATATAAAACTTGTCTAAGTTTTGTCTGTATCGCTTTTCACTCGCATTAGAAGTAAAATCAATAGTTATAAAGGAATAAGTCTTATACTAGCCTGTTTGACAAAATAGCATAAATTATTGTGAATCCACATCTATTGCAATCCTATCACTATGTTAGTTTTGTATATCTTTATTAAATATACTAAATAAAATAAAAAAATCAGAATTCATTTTAATTGATCTTGGATCCAATTCAAAATAGGTTTACCTGAAACAAATTACACAGATGTCTACCTCTTGTAAAGTAACTTTTTATTACATTCTGATTCTAACGATTAATTACATCATCAAAAATTTTAACAATTTTCAATTTAGAATTAAACTCTTTTGGGTCTAGTAAGCATCTTTAGTGTTTTAAATTGTTATATTTATTTTATTTTTTTCTTGAGTTTGTAAGCCCTTTTCTACTATTTCTATTGGTTTTACTTCACATGAACTATTTTTGCGTATTTCAATTTTTCTATTAAATAGATCTTCAGCGCCTTGTTTAGATTAATTATTTTTAAACGCCTTACTTAATATTTGATATGTATCCTGTTGGAGACTATCTTCTACTGAAATCAGGTTATTGTAATCTAATTTTCCTTTTCGTAATAAAAATATGATTACTAGACAGTTTTTATTACAATTACTTTTACTAATAACTAAAGCCCTAAATTTATGAGAAAATAGACGATTATGGTAACATTTTTATTTTTATTACAAACAAATTTTGTTTTTTTAGTCATTAATTATGATTTTTATTTTTATTAAAAGCATACCATTACGTAATTCAGCCTTTAAAAATTGATTTTCCAAGGTTTTAAATTTTTTACTTTGTAAAGCATTAAGGCCTTTATTATTAGTTGATTTGGTACTAATTTTTTCTAAAAAACTAGTTCATCTGCTGTTTGGGCAATAATGTGTAATACATTAACCCATTTATAATAAAATTAATTTGTAATAAAATGATATTGATAACCTTAACGATGCAATACAAGACGATACGACACAAGACAATACAATACGATACGACACGATCTAATTCGATACGAAACAAGACACTACAATACATTGATAACTTTAACACAACAAGACTACTTTTACTTGTTAAAAATACGAAATTAGACCATTTTCAAACTATGAAATTATTTTAAAACACAATTAAAATTAGTTGATTTTAAGTTGATCATTTACAATAATGTTTTTTTTGTATTACAAAAACCATAATTAGTCTGTAAAAAATGTGTTTCGTTTTTACTGTCTTATTGGCAAGCGTAATAGTACGTCAGTTGTAAATAAAAGTTTACTATCTCTCTCTACATCCTGGTGAATAATCAGTTATTTCTATTGATAAAACATTTTTATCAATTTTGAATACTAGATTTTTCAGTGTTACAATTAGTGCAAAGTGCAATATAACGACCATTTATAGCAATATTGCTAATATCTATAGTAAAAGTATTATGTTAAAATTTTGGTGCATTTATACTTCAAATACCTGGTTAAAACCTTGTCCTTCATTTAATTTTCTGAGTTTTAGTTGACAAGCAACATTTTGTTTACCTAAAAGCAGTATAATTTCAGGAATATTATATAAGATGTTAATAATTTTTTCTAATAATCTTGCTTCGAAAATCCTAACCACCTCGTTTATTTTTATTACTTCTAAATTAATTCTTCTGTCTAAATCTGTAAATAATGAATCTTTTGATGCAATTTTATTCTGTAAACCTGCTTTTTGTTCTTGTTTATTACGTGTTATTGAATCAATAATTCTAATATTTTTTCCTTAAGTTTTTTCTTTCAGTTATTTCTGGATATATTTTGAGATTTATATTACTATCTTCTTAAATAGGATTGTTGTTTAGAGTACAATTTGTTTTTACTGCTGTACCACAGCATTTACATCTTTATTAAAAACAGCTGTTTGGTTGGTAATATTATCTTTTATTCCTTTAATTACGCTCATAAGGTTTTCTGTTTTACTGACCTTATTAGCTAAAATATCTTTTAATTTAGACGTTTAAATAGCTAATTTTTCTATTTCACGATCATTAATTAGCAGTTTGTTCAATATATTTAAAGTATTTAATGTCAATTTATTATCAATTTCTTTATTATAGCCTAGCTTTGATATCATTTATTATGAAATATTTATTTTATTACATTCGGGTCAAGAACACTTTAGTGCTACCCACGCCTTCGTGAAATTGCCTTTTTTATCAACAATATTAAACATTATTTGCAAGCATTAAAAACCGCAAGCATTTGTTCTAATTTCTCTTAATTTATAAAAAGAATAAATTAAAACATTTTTTGGATAATAACATAATTCTATAGGTGGTCCATGTCCAGAAGAACAAAACAGAACAGATCCTGTTTTATTTTCAATTTCTTTATTATGACTATTTAATTCAGCTTAATTTTATCTTGTGATGTTTTGTTATTAACTGCATTTGCAAGTTAACTAACACCTCCTGCAGCAGCATCAACTTCACCAGTATTAGCAGCTGCTTTAGTTATTACCGGAATTAGCGCTACAAGAGGTAGAGCAACGCCTTTTTTAATATGTTTTGATAAATCGGTAATAATGTTACCACATTAAATAGTTGATAATTTTAAAGTAAAATTATCATTTTTAATTTGGTTTATTTGAGTTCATGTTCAATTAATTGAATAAACTTCTTCTTTATTGAACTAGGCTTTATTTAGATGTATAGTTACACCGTTTTTATTCGTAAAGGCATTTCCAATAGCCTTATATTGACTTTCTGTGTATGAAATTTTAATCAAATATATGAACAAACAATTTAATGAGTTTTATAAATATAATTTTAATAGGTATTAATATATTTAACTCGCATTTCTTTATTAGCTGTTGTGGTCATAGACAATTAATTACTTATTGTATTTTCATTTATCTTATCTTCTTGAAACGATGTATCAAAACAACACAAAGAATAAGCTGTTTAAAATCTTAATAGGGTATTTTTGGTTAGGAGTTAGTTAATAACTCTTAAAATTTTGCATATTTAACATAATTTACCATATAGCTTAATCCGTAGGTGCCACCATTCAAATTAAATTCTAGATATCTTACATTATTTAAAGAAATAGAAGCATCTATAACATAACAATGATCAAACACAGAAATATTTAATTTTTGTTTATCTAAGCAATTAGTTTCAAATTTAACAACAAAACCTACAATCTTTTCAGGTCCAAAAAGAGTAGTTAAATTACAATCTAAACCCATTCCAGGTAAAACAAGAAATTCCTCTATTTGTTTGATCATAAATTTAAAATTTTTTGAGGTTCAGATGCTAGATTATTAGATATTTCACTAGCCATTTTAGTATTCAGGTCGATATAGCGTATTCTCTTTTTTAAAAGAGTAATATTAATTTAGACATCAGCAACGTCATCAGTGCAACTTGTTTAAGTACTAGATTTAAATATATTATTGCCATTATTTACCTTATCTAAATGAAAATACACTATGAATCCTGATACTATTTTACTATTAAATCCAAAAATATGTAAAAACGGAATTATAAATCTAGCCTCATCTTTGTTTTCATAGTTATTAGTTCTAAATACTCAATTATGTCTATTAGCAAACCCTAAAGTTTCATCTCAGGTTGCTTAATATTTATCTAGAGACCAGCATTAGGTATGTTTATAATTAGAACTATAACTATCCTAAAAATTCAATAATCCTTGAATTAATTTAGTATGTCCTACATTTATGTATTCTCCTACAGTTGTATTATCAAGTTTTAATTGCACTTTATTAAATAGAAACATATTATCATTGTACACATTATTAGCTAATTTAATTAACGTATTTCTAGCATATCTTGTGCCATTTGCTTGTTTTACCACATCAACTTTAATAATAAATTCACTATTCTTTAATAGCGTATAGTTATCTGCATTGTCAACTTGAATTGTTATTTAAGCTGCTTCATTCAAATGAGAAGTTTCTTGTAAGAAATAATCCTCAAATCTACAAAACTGTATTGCATTATTACTTGAAATTGGTGTCTGAAGAACTAGATAATTTTCAATTACTTCTTGTGTATTCAGTTTTCAAAAGTAAGAAATTATGTTATTTCTTTATTATTTTTGATTTTCATATTTTTCATAGTATTATTTAACTGCTCCAATCGTTTTTGCCATAGTTGTTTTTTTTTATTTGTTATTATAAGGTACATCTGAAGATGGTGCTTGTTGTATTGAGCATTTGTTATTATCTATATAATGTTCATATTTATATATTTATTTTTTTCATTTATGCTTTTTGAAAGATAGAGTAATTTTCATCTCATCACGTCAAAAATTAATAGGATTTAGTTGTTCATCAGTCAACCATACCTTTATTTTAATAATTTATTTTTGATCTACATGATAATATACTAGTTGTTTGGTTTCTTATATAATTTTATAACCAGGTGGTACTTTTAGTGGAATTGAATAAAATCAACAGGATGATAAACCATTTATAGCACATCCAGAATTTAAATCACAATGCACAAGTACCAGGTTAATATCAGAAGTTGTATTTGAATAATATCTACTTGAAGTTAGTTGTTAAGGTGTAGATCTTAAGATTTTACCAATTAAATTACTTTTACTAAATTCCACAATATAACCTGTAGTCATTTCTATTACAAATTTTGCAATAGTCGCATCTAGTTCAATTTTTATTGTCTTGGTTGCTACAATATTTTTACTAATTTCATTATTATTTTCATCAAAAGGTAATAATTACTAGTTCTATTGATTTATAACTCCCTGGTTCTATATTTATGTCAAAACAATCACCATCATTTATTTTTTATCTAAAATTATTATTTCTTGCATCTATATTAGGTATTGAATAGTAGGCAGATATCTTTTTTTAAGCTATTTGGGCTCCTTTCGGAATAGATATTAAATTCTCAAAATAAACGAAAATATTGTTTTATTTTGTATGTAAAAGTATATCCGTTGCACTTTTATTATTTAATATTTGTATTTCTTGTATAATATTGCCCAAGACTGTTATACTATTTTTATTTTTTTTTACTGTGTAATTTGTTTATAGGTATAAAATATATATTTTTAAAAGCCTTTTCTGAAAAATGTGTGTTTATCTAGCATTTAAGTCACTAATTTTGTATCATTTGTACCAATATTTGTATTATGTCACGGTAGTTTGGTTTTATACATGATACTTATATGTACCATACGCATCAAATGGCAGATACACATAATATTAGCATTTTAAACTACGAATTCCATCCTATGCATATACTGTGAACCCTCTCACTACCTTTCTTTCTTTGCCTGCGCAGTTGAGGACGCTTGACTGCTTTTGGCAAGGTGAGCAAACCATTATAAAAAATCCTGTGCCTCTCACTTCCATGCACGACGGCTTTGTGTTCTGCAGACACAAAGACGTCACTATAAATGTTTAAATATTACATACTAGTTGATACTTAATAATGTAACATACATGAGCAATATTTTGAATAAGCAATTGTGAGCAAATACTCTACAGCGCGACAAAAATATCTTAGTTTAGTAAAAAAAACGCTTAAATTTCTACACACAAATAAAACATGAAATCTTGAACTCTAAAACATTGAAACAGTTTTGGGCCGCAGTCAACATAATAAGACCAACCAGCCAGGTAACAACAAAAAGCAGTATAACGCTAACAGACTGGCATACACATTACTTGACAGTTTTTAGTTGCAACAACATCGAAGCCCACCGACCTCTAAATTTGTACAAAAGGGTAGACGTCGAAACTTTAGACGAAGAGATATCAATAGAAAAGAGAACCGACGCAATAAGAAAATTAGCAAATAATAAATCTCCTGGAAGTGACGGAATCCTGAATGAGATTTGGAAGGAATTAAACAACGATTACATTGAAAATCTAACTAAAATATTTAAAGAAATCCTTGAAAAAAAAAAGTACCAAGTAGATGGCATGAAATAATAATAATCCGAATCTTTAAAAAAGGAGACAAGGAAACACCATCAAACTTCAAGCCAGTCTCTCTGCTAAACTCGTCAACAAAGTTGTTTACGATTATACTTGCAAACAGGTTGCAATTATGATGCAAGAAAAACAATAAAATAAATAATAATCAGACTGCGTATCAAAAAGGGACCGGGTGTCAGGAGAATGTCTTCTGATTAATGTCAATCATACAAAAATCGCTGTCAAAACTAAACTACAGCTATTTATTTGCACTATTAACAGATTTCAGTCAAGCCTTTGACAGCCTTATTCATAGCAAATTATGAGAAAAACTAGAAAAAAAGGAGTTAGCACAGCCTTTAACGAAATTATTACGGAAATCTACAGCGACGTAAAAACCAAAGCACGCACATAATTCAGTTACACTGATTGAACCCAAGTACTTATCGGAGTACTTCAAAAGGAGACTTTGTCGCCAAACTTATTGAACTTATATTTGGATGATATTGTAAACGAGTTAAAGCAAAGTGGCACATTAGGAATTCGAATGAAAGCAATTACGCTCCTCATTTTTTTATACGCAGGTGATATCATTCTGGCATCCCCGACGCCAGGAGAGCTACAATAGTCAATAAATGCTACAAAATCCTTTTTTGATCGGAAATCTCTACGTGTTAATTTGGGGAAAACAAAACTTGTAATCTTCAGAGCCGGGGCGAGACTAAAAAACGATGTTAAGCAAACCAAACTTTTATTGGGGGGGAACATTAATAGAACAAGTCAATGAGTACACGTACCTCAGAATTCCGTTGCAGTTTAATGGCACATTCACAGCGGCCAAAAATTATTTTCTCACAAAAGCAAAGTACACACTTACAAAGTTGTATGGCTTACTACGAAGAACACAAACAAACAAGCTAGAAGTAAGAGTGAAATTATTTAACTCTCTAATACAATTAATAGTCACATACGCAGCACCAATCTGGGCATTAAATTTTATTGACGAAATTGAAATGTTTCAAACGTAATTCCTTAGATCACTATTGAACCCGATATCTCAAACTTCAGGATATAATATTAGACTTGAAACGGGAACAGCAGCAATTCGATTTATTATATTTAAAGCAACGGTAAGATTTCTGCAAAAAAAAATATATGGACATGGGATAAAGAGCATCAACTATAACTGCTTCATGGAGCTGAAGCAAATCAATTCAAGAAACCCAAAACTTAACTGGATATGACAACTTGAAAATCTGTTTAAATCCGTGCAACTAAAGACCGAATTCGGTTATATATCCTATCGATTTTCTAAGAAGCAAGCTAATATTTTTATTGCAAAAGCCCATCAAAACTCAATTAACCAAAACGTCCTTGACATGGTTAATTGTACACATGTGAAATACTTTAGACAACTAAAATCACACGCTACAGTAAGCAAAATCTACCTTCAAAACGTCTCATGGGCAGTAATTAAACTAATTCAGCAATTGCGATTTGGGCACCCACATATAAAAATAAACGGTAATAAAATTAAATTAGGCATGCTAAACAAAGTATGGAGGACAAATTATCCTACGAGCTGCAAATTCTGTAATCATATAGAGGAAGACATATATCACGTAATATTTATTTGCCGTAAATACTGTAAGAAACAAGAAAAATTAAACAATAATCTGGAATTACAAGGACTAACTATATAGAAAGACTATTTAATGCAAAGTAACATATACATGTTTAAGCATGTACAGCGGATTTTATGCAGAAAATGTACAACTTTTGGGTGACAGTTCTCAACATCAGAAAAAGCAGCAGTGACAATTTCCGATTTTTACCATTAAAGAGCTCACATAATTAATATTTACTTTTACAATTACGACTACTACTATAATATATTATTTAAAACACTTAAACTATGTGATCAACGCAAATAATCAAACCAAAGATCAATTCTTTTCTTTTTTTTCTGTATAACTACGAATGTACCTATGTACCATGAAGGGGTTGTAAGGGCCAAAGGCCACATATCAACTAGATGACAATAAATATAAACATATATAATACTTTGAATAAAAGGTAAAATCTGTGCATTGGGGTACAAAGTCGAATACGATGCATTACTGTTACGCTGACCTACTTATTATTCACTTTTACTTTACCTGTGTCATACAAAATAGGACATGACACATTAGGGGCTCAACCGGGATCATTTAAAAACCGTTTCGTAATTCATGCAATATTTTTGTTCCTTTCATAAAATTCCCTACCTTTTGTTTAGTAATAAACTGTATCGTTTATTACACTTTTTTTTAAATTTCATTATAATAGTCAAACGCGTTTGCGACTCTAAGACTTCTTAAATTCATGAATTTTTTCTATGTTAAAACTAATACTTCTATTATTTCTCAGAAATATTCTCTATACTATATTTTGTATGTCAAAATTCCGTCTGACTGCAACAGAAATCGACGTAAACAAATTACTGCAATTACAAAAGCAGTTAAGAATAATTGTTAAAAACGATAAAAAATATTTTCATAAGCAAAACAAAATAAGTTATTTAAAACTTGATCGATAAAATCCGGAGTTGATCAACGTAGTTGCACTTTAAGTACCTGGTATGAAGTACACCAGCTTTACCAACAACAAACTGACGACCTTTTAGTTCTCTTACAAATTAAAGCAGATAAACAGCCAAAAAATAATATAGCAGCAGTCAAAAATTTATTTGAAGAATGCTACCTACTTTTAATAAAAAATAAATTTAAGTTACCTAAGCGCACTCCATTTACTCACGAGCAACTACTGTCATTATTTAAGACTGATAAGATAGACGCTACAGATAATCCTACCAATCCAAACCTATCCAACGTTAACTTTGACCCATCAGCACCACCTCAATCAACATCTTCATCCTCATCTACACCCTACGTCAGTGACACCGAAGTTTCCTCCGCATCACAAAAAACAAAAGACGACTCCGAGGAGTCTGAAGAATTTCAAGACTCAGAAGCACACAACGACGAAATATTTGGAGAATCCGAAAACCTATCAAGTTCCCTTCTCAACGTATCAGTTGAAGTCACTACAGACAAACACCCACTTATATCTGATTCCCCAGAATCACGATTATTTCCTATTGACAAACCACTGACTTCAATATTTCCAATTCCACCACTTTTTCCTAAGACAATTCCTGAACAACCACAAGGTTCCAATACTCAACCTGAAATTTTATTCCTTTCTAACAACACCCTTGACAATCCTAAAAATTTTAATAATTCTGAAAATTTAAAAAATTTTGAAAAAATCATCAATCCTTAAAATACATCAGAAATTATTATGTCATCATACAGTCTCCTTCTTAAATTATCACTCGCGACAGATCCTCAAAATTTCATTGACCTGTTTTCCACATGGGTTTCAACAGCTAATGTCGACACAGATACCAAAAAGAAACAACACTTTTCATTAGGACTAGATACTGACACTGGACGTTTTTGGTCACGTTTACATCGCACTATAATTGATAACAATACAACAACGTTTGACTAACTCATAGAACTTTTCCAAGAAGAATTTTCTACACACAGAGGTTTATCACGACAAGACGTTTTAGCAATCACACAGAACAGACTCTTCAAGAATTAGCTTTCAGTTTCCTTATCAAAATTCGATACTATTACGAAGCACACCTTAAAGCTTTGGACGAGAAGACAAAAGTTCAAATCACCGTCGACAAACTTCAAATTCCCATCCAAAATTTCATTAAAGCACAGACACCACCCGTAACTTGGAAAGCACTCACTGCTTTGATTAGAAATTATGAAGCAGGCTCAACTACCCTTAACAATAGAATCCTTGTACCACCGTCCTATATAAAGCAAGATTTGAACACTACTCAAAATTCCAAAATGCAGCTGCTAATTTATCAGATGACCACTCTCTTCACCAAAATCAATCAAATAAAAAATCGACGAAATTTTCAATTACCAGGACAACAAAACTACAGCAACAATTACAATGCAAGAGGACGAGGACGATCAAATTTCAGAGGTACATTAAATTTCAATAACAATAGAGGTCCACCCAGTTCCCCCACTTGCTTCAATTGCCAAAGACGAGGCCACCTTAAGTTTGAATGCAGATCCCCAGGCGGCGGAGCGTACAGAGGTACATCAGGATTTCCCCATCAACGAAATAATCCAGTAAAATATGCACAGCCTGTTTGCCTGAATCAAGTAAGCTCAGAAAACGACGATGGTCTGGCACAACACCATATGTATTCCCTACTCAGTCAATAAGTCCACCCCTCATCCCAGTTCTCCTTAACAATCTCAATTCTGACATCAGCGTGAATGTGAAGATATACAACATACCCTTATTAGCACAAATAGATTCCGGAGCCACAGTATCACAGTAGAAATAAGCAAGAATTTATTACCTCAAATACCATACTACATATAATTCCTAATAAAGAAATTTCCCTCATTGCATACGGTGGAACAAAAATACAAAACAGTGGTTTCCTCGTCATTCCCCTAACCATCAGATAACTCAACATTAAATAACCTTTCTTCATCACATGTACCAATAATACAAAAATATTATTAGGTAACAACTTTCTAGAACATTTTCAAGTCGACGTAAGTCAGAAGCATAAAGAATTCAATTTATCCCAATTTGATCCTGTTCCCTTCTCCACTCCTACTGCTAACATCTTAAAGAAAACTGAAATCCAGCCCCTCACTGCAAAATGTAATATTAAAGTAAACAAAGAAAGAAGAACAATTAATCAACACCACTAGGAAACTTTAGCCTGTACAACCTAAGGTATCCTTAACAACTCCCACAGTTTCACCTTTCTCACGACAACATTATGTTACTAATGTTCGCTTGGCCAGCGACATTACCATACCGGCTCAATCCAAAATCACCCTTCCCATATCCATAGACAAGGAATTCACTCAAGACGACATGATGATTCCTTTACCTTGCGTATCTAATAATCATCGCCGTCTAATCCCTAGAGCTCTCCTTTCCCTTCACTCTACATATATTGTAGCTACAAATCCCTTACCTACCCCAATCATTCTCCCTCTTAATATGAAACTTGGCACTATGCAAGCCATTTTACCTGGTCCCTGTACAATTGAACCTCACCCAATCCATACCATTGAACAAACAAAACACAAGCGAAAAATCGAAGATTTTAAACATACAGATATATCGTCACCTTGAAAGAAGAAGAAAAACGAAGAATAACAAGTCTCATACAAGAATATAGATATATTTTCCTTTGATGAAAGCTTGTTACTTATAGATTCAATTAAATTTGAAATTAATACAGGAAACTCAGAACCTATCAAGCAAAGACCGTACCGTACTTATATATACATAACCATATATTGAAAAAACACATAGATAAATTACTTAAAGAAGACGTGATCAAATTATCACACTCACTCTGGAGCTCACCAGTAGTAATTGTGAAGAAAAAACTTGATGCAAGTAACGAACAAGAGTATAGAGTATGCATAGATATGCGCGGCGTAAACTCAGTCACTTAATCTTTCGTATGGCCTTTACCTTCAATTAACTCCATATTATCAAGACTAAAGAACACCAAATATTTAGTTATATTAGACGCGGCTGCAGGTTTTCACCTAATCAAAATAAAAGATGAAGATAAGAAAAAGACAGCCTTTATATCCACCCGTGGATTATAACAATACAAACGCATGTGTTTTGGAGCCAAGAATGCCCCTTCTACTTTTCAAAGACTCATTGATCTTATTCTGGCTGAAGACAAGTATGAGATGGCAGTCATATATATTAATGACGTATTAATTCACTCAGATAACTCTGAAATTCACCTTCTCCATATACGTAGAATCTTTAAAAGATTCATAAAAGCCAACATTAAATTTAAGCCTAGCAGATGTCGTTTGGCTTTTGAACAACTTTCCATTTTTTGGCATGATGTATCATCAGCTGCAATCAAACCTAATACTAAAAATGTAGAAGCTATACTTAACCTACCCCAGCCTACCAAAATAAAAGAACTCCAATCCGTACTTGCAATCTTCAACTACTTTCAAAAGATTATTAAAAATTTTAGTACAAGAGTAACACCAATTAGACGACTACTTCAAAAAGATGTTCCCTTTAAATGGGCTAATGAATGCCAAAATATAAAGACCTAAAACACGTCTTTACAACCTTCCCTGTATTAGCAAATTTTGACTTCTCGTGACCTACCACCTTAATCA
Source organism: Dicyrtomina saundersi (assembly GCA_034695245.1). Taxonomy (NCBI): domain Eukaryota; kingdom Metazoa; phylum Arthropoda; class Collembola; order Symphypleona; family Dicyrtomidae; genus Dicyrtomina; species Dicyrtomina saundersi. Next base: position 23,345 of record JAQFZE010000102.1, read on the forward strand.
CCGACGCCTTAACTTTAGGACTTAGAGCCGTATTACTTCAACACCACAATGGGCAAAACCGACCTGTAGCTTACGTCAGCCGCTCACTAACACCCGCTGAAAGTAAATAAAACACTACGGAAATTGAAATGCTAGCTATGACGTGGTCAACCCACAAACTAAAGGAATATCTTATTAGCTTGCCGTTTACTCTCCAAACTGACCATTGCAGTCTTTGCAGCTTACTTTACTCCAAAAAGTTGAGATGAGCCAAAAAATGACACGCTTAGTGCTATATTTAACTGAATTTGACAAAATTTCTATACAGAACATCAACGAAGCAACGAATCACACACCTGATTTACTATCTCAGCTAGGCCGCACACCAGAACACGCTTTAGTGAATATCTTATCATTACAACTCAACTATACCTATAATCAAGACACCACCCCATGGATAGTAACTATCAAGAATAAGTTACGCACCCACACCACAACTCCTCGGGAACAAAAGAAATATTTACTAGTGAACGAACAACTATTTTTAAAAAATTTCCGCAACGAATTTGACTTTCTTTATTGTGCACCTACAGCTGACGTCCCCACTCTTCTCCCCTCATTTCATGAGGATCCTCTCTCTGGTCATTACGGAATAGAAAAAACTTACAAAAGGTTGAAAGCTCGCTACTTCTGGCCTAATATGAAAAACGATGTGTATACCTACATACAAACTTGTGACAAGTGTCAAGGCAAGAAATCTCCAAAGCGAAAACCTTACATACAATTTACGAATAAACCAATCCCACATCAACCTTGTCCCTATTAGCAAACTGACATGGGTAGTCCATTCCCACGCTCATCCTCAGGAAAAGTGTACATACTCTCCGCTCAAGACTATCAGTCTAAGTGGATCAAACTTCGTGCAGTCACGGATGGCACTGCACTTCAAGTAGCAAAATTTGTAATGGAAGACATCGTATGCCTACATGGCATGCCTGAAATTATTCTGAGCGACCGTGGCACTAATTTTACTTCTACCCTATTTGAAAACCTCAACCGTATGCTTGGGTACAAGCATCATTTATCTAGCGCCTACCGCCCACAATCACAAGGCTCTTTGGAAAGAGCTTACTTTCCGCTTAAAGCCGTACTTAGTATGTACGTCAGTGTTAATCATCAAGATTGGGATACTTACATTCCCTATGCTAAATTTGCTATGAATACCATTCAAAATTTTAATACCCAAATGTCTTCTTTCTATATCATGACTTGACAACATCTTCGCCTTCTATCAGAAGTTACTTTCCCCAAAATTGTACACAACACTATTGCCGAGTACCATCAGCATTTTAGTGTTATCTATGAATCTGTACAAACTAACTTACGACGCACTTTAGAAAAAGACAAGCTCCTAGTTTATCCCCACTATTCTCCACACAGCTTTGAAATCAATAATTTAGTCCTATACTATTATCCTTATCGTATTTCTGTTTTGACTCCTGCTCTGCTTCGACCATGGGCAGGACCATATCGTATTATTGAAAACGTCACCGACGTCAACTATGTCCTACAACATACGATGGACTCACAACTACAAGAACGTGTACATATATCAAAATTAAAAAGATACTATCCTTGACACCAAACGCCTACACCTACTGTACCTAATGCTGATTCATCTCATTTAACCTCATTGTCAACTACAGTTGTTTCCCCTGCTGTACACACTACTACTACACCCATACATCCTGATTTACAAGCTCCGCGTCACCGTGGACGGCCCCGCAAGGATCGCGTCATCGCTCCTGCAATACCCTTTCTTATGCCTGCTGACGATGAACGTCTGCCTTGCTACAATTTACGCAGTCGTTTCATCTAAATTTTAATTTTGCGTTTTAGCTCTAATTTTTTTAATCTATTTACATTATTTTTTACAAATGCTACACACTACTTGGTTAAGGAAATGGAATACAGGAAATTTGCTAATATGTTGCACTTAATTAGCGGAGCCGGTGGTTTGGTGGCTGACCCTTGTCGTTGAAATTGGCTTGAGAAATAGTCCTTTAACGACCAACACATGCTGCGTCACGAACCTTGAAATACATTTAGCAATCGAACATTCAATACAATTGTATTTACCAACTTATAAAATTTGCAACAATTTTTAACTTTAAGGATTGAATTTGACAAAATGGTATATACAGAAACAGAGCTGAGCTCCTCGTACACCAAGGAATATTGGCCAAATGGGCATTAATTATGCTCACCAATGTTTTTTATACCGTTCTGCTTACTCGCTTCGTTTGTGTTGAAAAATAATTTTAATGCACTTTTGTTTGTTGCACATCCAAATATAATGATAGTTTAATTTTCTTGTGGTTGTTGTTTTGTTTAATTTTTTTTCATCTTTTATTATGCACTTCGTGGCAAAGTGTTTTTGTGTTAGTTGTGTCACAGTAGTTTGGTTTTATACATGATACTTATATGTACAATACGCATCAAATGGCAGATACACAAAATATTTGCATTTTAATCTACAAATTTCATCCTATGCATATACTGTGAACCCTCTCACTACCTTCCTTTCTTTGCCTGCGCAGTTGAAGACGCTTGACTGCTTTTGGCAAGGTGAGCAAACCATTATAAAAAATCCTGTGCCTCTCACTTCCATGCACGACGGCTTTGTGTTCTGCAGACACAAAGACGTCACTATAAATGTTTAAATATTACATACTAGTAGATACTTATTATTGTAACATACATGAGCAATATGTTGAATAAAAATAAAAGCTGTGCATTGTGGTACAGAGTCGAATACGCTGCATTACTGTTATGCTGACCTACTTATTATTCACTCTTACTTCACCTGTGTCATTAAAAATAGGACATGACAATTACCTGTATGTATATAAGCTAAAGTGGTTTTTAATATTAACACAAGATTTTAGAGATCGTCTTTAATAAACAACATATTACTGTTTTTTAGACCTGACCCTTTAAAACTATGATCTGTATCATTTGATAGTCTTTGTTAACTAATTAAAGTCCATTTTTACTTCAAGAAGTATTTAATTTCCATTTTAAACCAGTTAAACTTCTTAATCTACTATTTTTTAAACATTTCTCTGTTTTGAACATTAACCAAGCATGTGTCTTAACATCTGAAAAAACATGTCTTTGTTTATCAGGATTATTTTTAGTTATTAATTCCCACAGACAAATAATAGTAGGTCTCCTTTAAACTAATATTTCTATAAAATCATTTCCCTAATCTTGAACTTTTTCATTTCCAAGATAATAAACATTCATACTTATATTATCATTAAATATCATTTTATGGCTAAAGGAATTTCAGATTAGTTTTCTAGGTACTTTATAGCAAATTTATCAAACCTATATTTTTTACAAATAAATTCTATAACATTTTCAATTGCTCATTGTTCACCTCTTTTTTCCTGTACAGATTGATTTGCCAAAGCTAAATTTTCTAATAATCAGTCGTTACTGGCTTTACATTTTTTATTTTAGTGTATTAATGTTTTGCAATATTTTTTAAATATGTATGTGTATCACCATGATCTTTGTGTAAAAGATCTCATTCTTTTGAAGCTGAAATTGCCTATTTTTCTACTGTATCATTATTAGTTAGAGTATATTTTTATTATAAGTGCATACTTTTTTTCTTGTTCTAAATTATAAGCATCACCTGTTTTTTCAATAATAAATGGCTCTCTCAATTTCGTTTTATGTTCTTTCTGTTTTTTTTATTAACCTTATCTGGCGTATAATTTGTTCTGCTTTAATTATTTATATATGTTTATTTTATAAATTATTTTTTCTTAGCTACATGTCTTTTAATACGAGGTTTGATTAAATATTGTTTTTTTTTTGTTTTTGTTCTCTATATTCAAAGTTTTTTATTTCCTAAGGCGTTAAACTAACCCAACTGTTAAAACTATTAATATATCTTTTCCATTTTACTAAAGCTCTTTTAATATTTGGATCTTTTGTTTTCTTAGTTTCTATGATATATTGATATTCAAAATCTTCTTTTTCTTTACTATATGGTGTAATCTTATTTCAATAATAAGTTTCTTTAATTTTTGTATTATGGCTCTCTATGTTTATAAGTTATTGAATTTGTAGGTAAGACTTCACTTATATACAGTATTTCTTGACCAAATTGTGGTTCATATCCTTTATCAAATTTAGTTCTAAATAAATATTGTCCTACTCTTTGACTAGGTTTTAAATTATTGTTTTTATTATTCGTTTAATTTAACTTTCTTAATCTAGATTTTTAACCGTCTAGATTTAAATATACAAGTAATTCATTTTCTGTTTTACTTGCTTCAATTGGGGTCATCGTTAGGCTTGCATGTCTTGAATTAATATAAGTTTTAAAAAGATCTCGTAAAACAAAAACCCATCTAGTGATTCCTTGTTCACTTATAAATTTATACATCTTGTGTTAAATTGTTCTTGCAAATCGTTTAAAAACCATTGCTTTTGTCTCATTTTCTGTTGTATACCAGTCAATATTTTATTTTTTTTAAAGATTATTGGTCTTCTCACCACTGTTTTCAGTTCCCTTATCAGTATGAATTTAATACAATTTCAAAACTATATACTGCTTCATCTGCATTTTTAGTTTTTTAAAGCATAGCACTGCTATATTAACAAAATGTATTAATAATTAAATTAATATATTTACATCCATCATTACCTTGAGCCCAGTTCTAAGGCATAAAAACTAATATGGCTTGCCATTTTGCTTCAATTCTTAGTGTATAGTATGCACTTTGCTTAAAATTTGGTATTTAACCTAAATGCTTAGTATATGTATCCCGTGTAGCTAGATATACTTTTACTATTTCAAGTTTTATTCCTGGTTTTCTTGTTAATTTATTTAATCCTACATAACCTGTTACAGGGGTTTTATATATCGAATTTAGAATTTTATATAATTTATGACCTAGAATTTATGTGTTTTGTCATTTTGTTTTAATTTAATACTTAGACCTAAACCTAGATTTTATTTTGGTTTAATTACAATTTTTGTTACAACCCGGTTTACTTTTTCACTAAATTTAGGATTTTTATTTCATTTATGTCTTTCAGTAATTTTTGATCCTCTTTATGTGCATTATCTTTACCTTAGTAACTATTTAATGATAAATCATAGTGTATTGCAGCTTTACTAATTTCATTAATGGGCTTATCTCCTTTTGCTATTTTTTCTTGAGACTAAGTTTTTGTACCAAAATAATAACTACCTAGATAATGTATTTCTTTTAAATATTTACCAATTATAGCAACTATATCACCTTGTACCTTAGTTTTATTGACTTTAATAAAGGTGCATTTTAGTATTACACATTGTGCATTTTGTTTTTATCATAGGTTTGTCATTTTTTGTAATAACTTGTTCAATTGGTTTATTAGGCGTTTTCACCTTACATAACATAAAAATTATATTATTCATTTATTAACATGCGTTTTTATAAATATTTGATTCTGTGCCTTATGATCTTATGACGTCTTACTATACATCCACATTTACACGTCTTAGGTGCACTTTTTTTTGTTAGAACAGACTTTACATTTGCATCTTAGACATGTTTTAGTTGCACGGTCTTTTTTAAATTTGTTTAGTTGTTTCTCTTTCTTCCAAATACTACACTTTATATTAATGTTTACCATTTTATCAGTAAGAAATAATTAAGTAAAACATATTTTTTGGTGAAAATCATATCAGATTATTCAATTATATAACCACCTGAACACAATGGTATAAAGACAAGATGTTGTTGTGTTAAAACCACTAATTATCTTAATAAAAAAGATCGAAAACATTAAAATACATCACTTTTACAAAATCAAAGTTTTAGTCGTTGTTTGAAATGTGTTCTTAAAATCAGCCATGCAAAACCCATGTATAAATCTAGAACGTAAAAATTAGAGAAAAATGTGTTAAAAAGCTTATTTTCCTAATAAAATAGCTCAAAAAAATGATAAAACGCCAATTTTCAAGAACACGAGGTCGTAGGTCTTAGATGTCTCAGAACATACATTTCTCAACTACTACGGTTAATCATTCTTATGTTCTAGCAATTAGAAAAACGACCAAATCGTCTCTTCTATAAATAACACAGTCGCCTTTTTTCACGATTGCAGCGTCGTTGGAACATAAACTCAGGTGTTCTTGCTTACTTGGCTATCTATTCGTTTAACAGTGCCATACCACATGAAACCCGTGACAAATCTGCATGCGACTAAATTTACGATTTCTTATATAAATGTTATTTACAATGCAGCGAGCCCGCGTAGCTCAGTGCTTACTGCACTGATGTCTATGAACCTGCTTTTTAAGCAAATGCTAGCTTTAGGTCTTGGGATCGAGACCAGTGGTGGTGGCAATTTTTTCCACTGGGTTTTCCTTGTCCACAAGGCAGTGAAGGGCTCGGCGGCTCCGAACGTCAATGTAAAATGAAGTTCGCCATAGAAGTAGGCCCGACTAATGTTGGAAAGACAAAACCTGTGTGATGGCACAATGCAAGAAGTGAATTCGATGTCGGGCACCCTGTAAGAACTGCGGTTAAATCGGGGCAACCTCAAATTCATTTATAATTTATTTACAATGCATATTAAGTTTAATAGAAAATAATGTTAATGAAGAAAACGTTGCAACTCAATGCTTTAAAATGTTTTAAATTACTGATAAAGGAACTATTAAGGCTTGCATGCTCAAACTCATAGCTACACTATATTAACAAGAAGCTGCTACTGTGCCTGAGCCTAATGGGCAACCTGTAAATTTAGGAGACAAATAATGTTACTAAATCATTAAAAGATCTTTGCTAGGAAAATATACTACAAAATGACGACCAAAATATAGTAGTTTCAGTTATAAATCAAACTGCTGCAGCATTATTAGTAGAGATGAGTAATTTGGAGAAAATTTAAAATTAAATTGGTTTTGTTACGAATGCAATGAAGACCTCAGGACTATAAAGCAATCTTCGGTTGAAAGTGAAAAAGATTTAAGCTTGTCAGCGTACATTTGTACAAAAGTACGATTCCGCCTAAATGATTCCACACTGAATGCATTTTTATTTTGAGGTACTTGTTTTGCAACTCATGTATTTTTAGTGATTTTTAAGCCTAACATAATTTAAAAGAGTACTTGCTCATATTACTTATGTTTGTCTTTTGTTAAATTGCATATATTGTACAAAGTTTATAGATTGAAATTTTTGTCAAATATGTATTTCTCAACAAATAAATTATTTATTTTTAGTTAACTTTTATAGTAATTTTGCTATTTTAGGAATAATTTACACAGATCAAAAATTCAGATTAATCAAAATCTGCAAAATTGCATTCAAATCTGATGCTAAACAAAGTTTAGGTGTTTCATTTGAGCAGTAAAAGAAAGCGTTGCTAGGGTAATTTTTTAAAGCACAGTGAAGAATGTAATATATTGTACTGGAGATGGTTAGAAGAATTTGTCTACTGTAAATTGCATCCGAGTTGGTCACCTATTTTTAACGGAGTTATTAGTTAACGATGGTTTTGCTTTGAGAAGCTAGCAGCAGAGCGTCTGTAATAAATTGGTTGAGTGAGTCAATGGCATTACGACAGGAAATATCAGTTAAAGAAAAGCGTTTTTCATAAATAATTAGAAGAAAGGTCTCGCCACGTGTAAATACCCAATAATATTTCTACAGAAGAAGTTGAAAATTCCTTTGAACCGTCTGATTTTGGTCGTTTTATTGAAATAAGAATATTCGACGATGGCGTTGACCCGTTTATGATCTATGCTAATGCCGTCAGCGCTGACACGGTGTCCAAGACAAATAATAGATAGAAACCTGAAAAAGCACTTGGACGGTTTTAATTTATTGTAAGATTGCAAATACATATGCAAAACCTGTTCGAGCCTCTTAAGCATCTGAGTGGGTAAGTAATACGGGTTCTGGCCCACCTTCAACCTACGACTTAATTTTTTTTAAACATTAAAAAAGAGTTAAAATCATTGATTTTAGAGTATTTATTTGGAAAAGCAGTGGGTTTAACACATTTTGTTGTATGTGACAAATATTTGGGTTCGGCATGGCTGATTTTAAGGACACAACTACGACTACGACTAACAGGCTGTTTCTTAAAACTGTATTACCATAGGAAACGAATGATATTTGTTTTTTAAACATTTTTAAGATTGACAAAGTTTCGGGTGCGGCATGGCTGATTTTGAGGCACAGCTACGACTACGACTTTAATTTTTGATAAAGAGATGTATTTCAATGATTTTGATCTATTAAATTCTATAATTTGCATGTGTATGCAAATTATTTGTGTATGTGCATAGTTTTTTCATCATGTTAAATATACCTTTTATCATCAAAATTAGCTTATCTAACTTTTCATTGATAAAAAGGAAACAAACCTTATTTATATGATCTTATTTGATTAAAATTTACTTCATCTTTAATTTCACCATTCAATGTTCTTCTATACGTTTCAATCTTATATTTATTACCAATATGCTTAGGTTTGTCTCTACCCTGTTTCTTAGTAATTAATTTATTATCACATTCAATTGAATATGAAAACATTTTTGATCTTAATCCTACAAACTCTGTAACAATATTTTTATTGGTTTCTATTTTAAAACAACGCAATTTCTTTTTATTCATAATAGGTAAGCTTAATATATTTTTAATTTCCAAATCACTATTATCATGCCACAATTCAGTATCATTCTCTATATCTTTATAGAAATCATAAGTTCTAATATAAACCATTAAACCATCGGTATCAGTTTGAATAACTTCCACATTCTTTACCCATTATGTTTTAAATGTTGATACAAATATTTAAACATCCTATATTTTGACATTTCTAAAACACAAAATCCTAAAAATATAAGTTTAATAAATAATTTACTCATTTTATTCATATGTATGGCTACTAAATGTGTACTTAATATTGTTTCACCATTAAAATTAATTTTACTGGTATATTTTAAAGCTTTTTCTCTACTTGTACACAATTTAAAATCTTGTTTTTTCAAACAAATTTCTATTTTTTTTACTAAATACAGAATAATTCATGAGTTTAAAGAAATCCTTTTAAAAATCAGATGTATATTTTTGCCTTAATTTTGTATTTTCATCAGTATATTGTTCCAACCAGGCACTTTGATTATATTTTATCACAAAATTAATTTTTTAATACTAATTAATGCTGTAAAGCTTGTTGTAAAGTTCTTAAATCACATGTTAATCCGTTTGTATCTTTTAAACCAGCTTATAATTTTTTTTATCTTTTATATTTTAAATTGCCTTTCAAGGTATGTTGATAGTCAGATAATTCAGCATTTTCTACTGTTAAATGCATGGAAAACCCCGATAATCATTATGTGAATCATGTAAATTTTTAGAATATTCTAAATCGATTTTAAGTGTGATTTCAATATCACTATTAATATCTAATGTTGTTATATTGTTATTTAAATTATTCAATATATCTTCTGTACACCATTCAGACCCATTATTAGGTAATTTAAATGACATAGCATCACTATATAAGTTATTAGCATCAACAAGGGCTGTGTACGTCATACATTCATTTACTATGCTAAAGCAAACATGACTAGTATCTATATAATAAAACACATTACTTTTTGTAGTTGTCCGGTTTTTAATTTTAATCGTAAGATGCATACAATTTGATGCAGTATATTATAGTCTTATATTTTATATCTTTTTACTCAGGTGCGTGAAAAGAGTATTATTTTTAATTATATTATAAAAATTTTATAAAACTTTTTTAATAAAATAAATGTTTTAAATTTAGCCTTTAAGAGAAATAAGCTTCTTGTTAGTCATATGTATATCATGAAATTTATAATGTTTACTAGGTTTCAAACCATTATAAGTTGAATATCTACCAATTTTATTTTCTAATGGCTTCGTAAGCATTTTAGTACAGCAAGCTGGTAAATAAATGTTTTTACTATTTGTAGCATCAATATTTATACGCAGTTTAACTTGATCTATTTTGTATGCTTCAGAATGTACCACTTTACATTCTCAAATTCCCAATTTGTAACTCGCCGAATTTTACATAGCTACGTGTCATTTCTATTTTATTAGAAATAAATTTTTAAATGAAAAATTCAAAGCATGGTAAACCCCATAAGGACTATCAGTCTGTTGCATTTTTATTTTCTGTAAATATTTTACACAGTTAATTTAGATATTTACTAGGAATGTAATAATAATTTTTCATAATCCTTTTTCTAGCCTTTTTGGCAAAACTCAATAAATTCATCCAAACCCATATGGATTGAAATCCTGTCCTTATGATAATTTTGGATATTGTTGTTGAATAAACGAAACAAAATTTGAAAAATTAGAATTCATACGTATTGATCTTTTGTATATTCAAAATAGGATTGAGTAAGATAAAATACGCAGATATTATTATGCCTACCTCTTGTAAAATAACTGTATATAACTGATTGTACGAAAACTCATTATATCCTAATTTTTTTAATTCCTTACATCATCAAAAATTAAAATACTGTTTAGTTTGAATCCATTTCTTTAGGATCTGGTATAACATCTTTGGTGTTAAATATTCTTATATTTATTTTATTTTTCTCTCGAATTTCTAACCACTTACCAAATTTTTCTATAGTTTTAAGTTCACAAACATCATCTATTTGTATTTGATTTTTATTTTCAAATAATGCAACAACAAGTGCCTTTGATAGATTCTTTTCAAATTCTTTATTTATTATTTGATATGTATTCTGTTAGAGACAATCACCCACTAAAATGAAATTATTGTAGTCCAATATTCCTTTTTGTTATAAAAATTTACTAAATAGGCTGCTTTTACTAAAGTCGCTTTTACCAATTACTAAAGATCTAAATATATTAGAAAATAGGTTACTTGGTTTAAATGTTGGATTCTTATTCTAAACAAATACTATTCGATCTGTCCTGTATAAGGTTTTATATTTTTAATAATAAATGTATCAATTCTTGATTCAAAGTTTAATAATTAATTTTCCAAGATTTTTAATTTTTAACTTGTAAAGCATTGAAATTTTTAATATTTGTTAATTTAGTACAAATATCTTCTATAACAATAGCACATCTACTGTTTAGGCATAAATGTGTAATACATGCATTCATTTATTATAAAATAAATTTATGAAAAACATAACAATAATCTTAATGATACAATACGACACATTGATAACTATAACACATCAAACCTAATTAACCTTGTAAAAATAGGTATAACCTATCTTTTTAAATTTTACCTTATATTTTTTTTCTATGAAATGGTCGGTATAAATAGATGAGAAATTTGTGATAGGACTTTTAATAAGCCTTTCACGCAAGCAACGGGGGATATACATACAAATACTAAAAACTATCTAAAAAATTAAAATTTAGGGACAAAACACTACAACCATTATGGAAAGACACAATTTTATAAAGCTCGTCATAATATAAAAAACGAATATTACCCGAGTGACATTTTTGATTGTATAATCAAAATCATATCGTTATTACAGTGGTTTGATGATGAATCACCTACGTTTATTAAACAAAAACAAGAGTTTAATCTAAATATGGATAATAATAGCTAATTAAAAGCTATGGATATTGATAAGGAATAATAATCATAATAATAATATTATGATTTAAGTAATGATTCTGATTTAAATAAATTATTGTTGCAGTATACAATTGAAATAATATATAACTTCTGGTAAATAATATGCTACTACTATTGATAAACCATTGCAGTCAATTTTAAATACTTCAAATTTGTTAGTATTATCATGAATACAAAAGTACATGTAACAACCATTCATAGGAATATCACATATATTCAAAGTAACGGTGATATTTTCCAATTCCAAATCATCCTCACCATCAATATCTGTGTCTATAATAACACAGAAACTGGTTATTATACCAAATCCTTCATTTAATATTCCAAGTTTTAACAGACTAGTTATATCATCCTTCAGCGTTTAAACCGTTGTTGTAGCAAAGTAATTTACATTTGGTTTGTTTTCTAATCTTGCTTCAAGAAGTCTAAGATTTTTGTTTATTTGTATTACATCCGAATTAATTCTACTATCTAAATCTGTAAGTAATTATTCTTTTGGAGTACTTTCGGCTTAAAAACCTGCTTTTTGTGCTGGTTTATTACGTTCTATAATTTCAATAATCCTTATATTTTATTCTTAAGGTTTTTTGTTACTTTTACCTAATTTTTTATATATTTTGAAATTAATAATACTATCATCCTAAATAGGATTGTTAATTCAAGTACGGTTGGGTTTGACTGTTGTACCATTAGTTTTACAGTTTTTATCAAACGCATTTGTTTGGTTAGTAATATTGTCTTTTAATCCTTCAAATACACCTATAGAATTGTCTGTTTCCCTGGCTTTAATAGCTTCAGTATTTTTTACTTCAGACGTTGTAATAGTTAATTTTTTAATTTCATCATCATGACTATGTATTTTGTTCAATATATGCAAATTATGTGATGTTGTTTTGTTATTAGAGTTCCAAATATATCTGTTTAGAAATCATTTATTATAAAATATTTAAGTAGTGATAATATTATGATGATCCAAAATTTTATTCAATAATGTTTTCCTTATTCAATTGCCAACTACAAAAAATTGATTACGATCAAAACTAAGCTAGCAGCAAGCAAGTCAGAATTTAAAAATGTAAATTATTAAATGAATGGTGTATTTACTACTTATTATAGTAAGTACTTATCTGTCCATGAAGTGTTTAAAAAAAATATTAGGGAATATATACATTTTGATTTATATAACGATAAAAAAGTAGAATACTATAATAAGTTTATAGAAATATGTAATATATTAAAACCTATTAATGATTTAAAATTTACTATAGACGGTTATCAAAGACCATATAAAAATAAATTTAAATTTAGTTCTCATTTAATATTAACTAATAAAGAATTTTATATTTGATTAAAATGTGAAGAATTTTTGTAAGAAGTATAAAAAAACTACATTAAAATATGTTCAACAATGTTATTTTGCCATTGGTAAATTTTGAAGTCTAATATTACCCTATTTTAAAAGAATAGTAAAAATGGTGTTTTAAAAGAAATGAATATCGAATACACACAATATAACCAATTCTTAGTTTTAACACGAAAATACTTTTTTTTTTAATTTTGTTTTTCATACAAAGTAAGCAGTTTTACAATCGTGTATAGTTGGTGTATAGTTAACCCCTATTTTAAAAAATTATTATTATTAAAATTATATATTCATAAAGTATAGTAAAAACTATACACAACTATACCCTACTATACACTATTGTAAAGTAGTAGGTAAATACATAATATTTCATGCCATGATATACAAATAATAATAAAAATTGTATAATTAAACTTTTTTTTCCAAATATTAAGGTTAACCTGTAGTGTACACTACTATTAACTACTATACACTACTGTAAACTTCTCAAAATCTAGTGTATAACAAAAAAGAAGAAATAAATAATTTATATCATAAATAAACTAAATCTAAAACAGCTTGTATGAATGCAGACGTATTATTAACAATATTATACAATAACTCTAAACATAGAGAACCACATGCATAAGTAATTATTTCTTGTACTTTATGAGTTGAATAAACTATATCATTTTAAAAATAATTACATAATTTTATACTTGGTCCATGACCAAACAAATCAAAATAAAAGTGTTTAGTATTGTTTTTATTTCATAAAGTCCTGTGAGTTCCTGAATTAATATTACTGTCTAGATTTAATATTCCAAATTCCATATTTTTAATATTTGAACTTTGTGGTGAACTATCTCTCGTAAATACACCTCTAAAAACATAAGTTGTTTGTTTATTCTTTGTATTATTCAATATTGATCTTGAATATTTATCCATTTCTATATTTCTTATTTTTTTATTTTAGTGCTTTCATGAATAAGGTTTTAAAAAAACCAGATCCCGTTTTATTTTTAATTTCTTTATTATGTCTTTTTAATTTACCTAGATTTTTATCTTGTGAGTTTTGATTATTAACTGCATTTACAATTTGACTTACTCCTCCTGCAGCCGTTTATGTTACTCCAATAATAGCAGCTGCTTTATTAATCAGTGGAAATGGAGCTAAAGAGGCAAAGCACCTCTTAATTGAATATGTTTTAATAAATTTGTAATAAATTTTTACATTGATAAGTTGATAATTTTATATTTAAATCACCTTTTTTAATTTTTTTTATTTGTGCTGAAGTAGGCTCAATAGAATAGCTATTTTTGGCATTGAATTGAAGTTTATTGAGATGTAATGTTACACCTTTTTTGTTGGTAGAGGCATTTCCAATAGCTGTATATTCATTTTTAATTAAAGCAATATTATTGATTATTACTATAAAAGAGAAAATGGCTTAAGCCCTTCAGAGCGCTTTAATAAGTATTTATATATTGAACTTTCATTTTTCTATCACCTGTTGTGGTCGTAGTCATTACATTTTCTGTAATAATATTACCATATTTAGTTGTATTTGCTAGTACACTTTCACTAAATTTAAAATATATTTTCATAATAATTGTGTTACCAATGGTTTGATCTTTTTAGAACGATGTATCGTAACAATATAGAGGATAAGCTGTTTAAAATCCTAATGGGGCTATTTTGGGTTGTGCATTAGTAAATAGTCTTTTAAATTTTGCATATTTAACATTATGTTTTTTGAAATATTTGAGATACCTATTATTATCTGCATCTCAAATAAGAGTACCTATATTCAAAGTAGTACTACATTTTAAATTATTGTACATATATTTAAAGTAATAAGTAGTACTGTGGCCTATAACATACATTTATATACTAGTAGTATGTATATGTATGTTCTTGCACAGGTACGAGGGGTTCTTATATTTGCAATCCTTAAGAAAATCTAAAACATATGTCATATACAATACAAAACTATCAAGTTTTCTATTAAAATGATTAAAATATACAGTTTCTTAAAATTGTGGCCGTAGGTTGTAGGTGCGCCAGAACCTACACATACAAGCTTCTTCACTATTGATAGTGCTGACGTTTGTCAAAAGGTCTTTAAGTGACGGCTTGACGGTTTTAAAAGCGTTAGTTGACATTAAGGTTACATTTAATAATGTTCGGTTTAACGTTATTGACACTGCTTTGAGCCAGTTGAATGTACAGACTCTTATTTGGCGCTGGATTTATGATAATATTAGGAACTGGGTAGTAGTCTCTACCATCAATAACGTGTCTCGAACAACAATGGTCACTCTTGACTGTTTACAAACAGGTGTTTTATCGACATTACTGTGAAACCTGGTAATGGAGTGTTAACTTGTCTTCCTGAGTAAATTGGTGCCGTCCCTCCTAAATTATTTGTGAATGATACCAAAATATTTTAAATAGTAAAGGTTTATGACACTCTTGTTTTTAGTGCTTCTGATGGCCTACGTGTCACTAAAACTTGGTGTCTGGATATTGGTCTTCAACTTAGCTTCAGCAGAGCAGAACTAGTCTTGTTCACAGAAAAATGAGGCTACACCCGGGTGTAGGGGGGGGGGTGCGCACCCGTCGCCAATGCAGTTTGATTGTTTTCCCTTGCAGATTAAAGCAATATTGAGGTAATTGGGAGTTGTTCTTGATAAAGGACTTACGTGGCTGCCTTACTATACAAAATCTATATATATATAATCTATTTTTTCGCTTAAAAGCATCAACAGCGCTAGCTAGATGCAAAAGAATGGTTGCAAGGAAATAGGGACTATCGCCAAAAGTTGTCAAGTAGGTTTACACTACTATTGTCAGGCCTCTGTTAGAGTATGAAATTGGGGTGTCGGCCCCGGGTCTTTTAAAGGTATTGTATGTCCCCTGCTTTGAGAAAATTCAGAAGCAAGCATGCATAATGATTACAGAAGCATTACGCCCAACTCCAATATCTGCCATGCAGTCCTTGATTGGCTTCACGTGTATAGAGTTTACTCTAAAAGCGGTGGCTATACGATCCTGGCCTTGGCTTAACACAAGAAGTCTCTGAACTCCTACTCCAATGTTTAGAGGGTTTCTAAGTCACACGGCAATCTGCGAGGGTAGAATAACTGAACCGCTAGTCTTCGCATGCCAACAGAGTGGACAAACCTCAAAGATATCAATACTAAAAGCCATGATGTTGATACTCAATGTCGTAGTGTGTGGTCTTCTGATTGCTCAAAACTTACCTCGGCTGTTGTCTGCTACCCGAATGGTTTTAGTAATGGAGTCCTTACGGGTAGCGGAATACTCATTGAAGCGAGGACAGAGGTAAGAACTACATTATTTTGTGAATCGGTTTACCTGGGTGAACACACCTGGGGTTACCAATGCGAAGTACTGTCTATCTTTTACGCAATTACATGACTAGAGGATAATTACATACGTGAAACGTCTATACACATATGTGGATAATCAGAGTGCTCTAAATGCATTCCAAGCAAGGCTAACTACCTCCCTACTTGTCTTGGATTGTCATCATTGCCTTAACAGGGTTGCCGCAAGTAACAGTGTGAAGCTAGTATGAATCCCAGTCCACTCAGATTACCATGGTAACAAAAAAGCTGACAGACTGGAAAAATTGGCTTATGATACCAGTCTCACAACATTATATTTTATGCATACCCCTTAAGCTTCTGCTTGCAGCAGCAGGTGCAACGCCTAGAAACAACGGAGGGGAAGTTTTCATCAATTGGGCCGCCGCCACGATGCAGTTTACCATTGGGCCGTTGTGACCAGTTTCAACAAGGCAGTTTTAGCCATGCAATGGCGACAACGTCCTTATGCAGTTGCAGCTTGTAGTTGCTACTTTGCAGTTCCAACCTTGTAGATACCACCAGGCAGTTCCCACCTTGTAAGCGCCACCAGGTAGTTGCAGCAAAGGCAGGTGCCAAAATGCGGTTGCTACCAGGCCGCTGCTACGCCACCAGGCAATTGCTACTCGGCAGTTGCCACTAGGCAGTTGTTACCGCGCAGGTGCCACAGGGCAAACGATAGCATGCAGTTTAGACTAGGCAGACGACATCATGCAGCAAAGTTGGCTTCATAAAGTTGCTACCCCGCGGTTGCCACCACGCAAACGACATCATGCATTTACCACCAAGCAGTTGCTGCCAGGCATTTGGCAGCGGACACCTGCTACCAAGCACTTGGCATTTGGCAGTTGCAGTCATGCAATTTGCACCACGCAATAGTAACTTTGCAGTTGGCAACAGGCAGATGCTATTAGGCAGGTGGACCAGACAGTTGCCAACTCTTAGTTGCTGCTTGACAGTTGCCACAAGACATTTGCTACCAGGCAGTTCCAACTTGGCAGTTGCAGTTGTGCGGTTACAATCATGCACTTGTCACTAGGCTGTTTCCTCCAGGAAGCGGCTACCTGGCAGATGCCATTGGGCTGTTGCCACCAGGCAGCTGCCACCTGTGTGATTAAAGTAAACCGTAATGCTCTTTAATAATATGAATTCTTATTTTTATTTGGCGAACTACTGTTAGCTATATTGAAGGCAACATTAGCCCATTCTCTCGTTCCCATTTCATGCGTGGAAGTCATCAGTAGTATGGTTTGGTTAATTGTGGAACTTTAAATGGGATTTACAATGTTAAAAAAAAATATGTACAGTCGTTTTTTACTATATATCCCGAGC
>JAQFZE010000103.1:0-40804 GCA_034695245.1 Dicyrtomina saundersi
AAATTCGGTTGCAAAGTTTGCACTTTGCACTATGCCTTTGCAATTCGCACTTTGCAATTTTCACGTTTTGGTGGAACGCAAAATTTGCATTTGCTACTTTTAAAATGCAAATTGCAAATTGCAAAGTTGTGGTGGAATAGGCCCCAGGTCGGACCTATGCCAGAATATTATTATATGTGCTTGATAGTAGCAGTCTAGCACTATATGGCACAGGAAAAAATAGTTAACGTGTTTTTTTCTAATTTCATCCATTACGATTTCCAATGATATTTTCATAAGAGTATAATAATTGTGTATCATCCTCATAGTGCAGAATATTTTGACTCACAGAGTGACTTCGTCTTTCACGGAAATCCCCAGAAAACATGGCTCTCATTACGTCACTTCTAGCCATGAGAATTGCCCGGTGGGCTGAAACTTTGCCATCGTCCAAATGGAACACGACGTCTGTATGGTATCCTTGAACACCTTTTTCCCACAGTGCAGCCTTCAAAAACTGATTTTTTTTTTCAAAAATATAAAATTACGGTTGTAAGTAGTTAGTTTGCATTAAGTATAACTTGAGAATTCAATCTGTTAAAATAGGGAAATGTAATTAAGGAGGTAGGAACTTACCTGTCTATACGACTTTTTAAGGTCGGCAGAAAGCTTGGAGTCCCGCGTTGCCCATGATTCCAAATATTGGAGGAGTTCAGGAATGTTAAATAATTCAGCCGTGACCCGCATTTCCTAAGAATTTAAAAGTGCTAAATTCCAAAAATTACCTCTACGTAAATGACAAAATAAATTAAAAACTAGAGCATTAGCAAACATTATTAGGAATCAGACTGCTTACATCGATGGAACTTTGGGAGGTAGTAGGTAGTTCACCCGTGTACAGGAAGTGTAGATGAGTTCGGACGGTATCGTATGACACTTTCTCTGTGAGTTGAACCACCACTTGAACGGTCCCAATATTCTCAACAGAGTCTCTCGTTTTCACATAGTCAATGGCTGGAGATTTATTTATTTTTTTATTTGATTTCCAATGAAGCTCTGTCGACGAAGAGAACATGGAATTGATGTAGCCAACAGCCTCTGCGGATGCATTATTCTTTCGGAGTAAACACTCGGTTTCATCCACTGTGCTTCCACTTGCCTTCATTTCATAAAATTTTCAAAAAATAACAAAATCTCATGTCTCATGATTATTAACAAAATAATAATTACACCATACACCTATCCCACAGCGGAATGTAATGCCATATATTCAATTTGCGCCATGCTGTATATCGTCGTAATTATAGTAGTTTGTTTTTGTCTTTTGCATCCTACAGTTATATACAGTATGCGCAGATGAAGAAATTAATGATCAACAGTAATTTATTATAGATGCTATGCTCATGTCACATACCGTGCTTGTCTCGCTATTTCGCCGAATAAAAATCACATCTTCAGGCTCGAGATACTGTGCCAAATTCGGGGCTCCAGCGGCGACAACAAAGCGATGTGCGTTGATTTCGTTGCCACCTACACAAGGATTATCCGGTCAAATTTATAGGGGACAAAACCAAAAGTATTGATCAATGAACTTCCATTCCAATGTGCTACTACATACAGTATATCAGGTAACATATATGATAAATAGGTTTCTATATTTGCCGAAAGTGATATACTTGTGTGATTTTGACTCATTTTACCTGAGAGGAACACAAGATCTGGAAAGTATTGAGACATAAGCATTGATTTAATATCGCCCCAAAAATTCCCTGGATAGATTTCTATAGGGCTGAGTTCCTTCATTGGACTAGGAGGGCAGTATGGTGCCTATAAAGTTATGGAAATACAATATGGTTTAATAAATTTCATATTACTAAAGAAAATAACCAAAGAATCATAATATATCGTATGTGAAGAATCAAAATGACCCATATCCATTGTTAGCTAAAGTAAAATATACTATCTTGAAAATAAATTAAAACATGATCTTGAATGCATGTTACTTAATATTTTCCACTTTTCAGAAAACGTGTAAATCAAACATTTTGCAACTTTCAAAAACGTGTAAATGGAACATTTTGCAACTTTCAAAAACGTGTAAATAGAACATTTTGCAACTTTCAAAACGTGTAAATAAAACATTTTGCAACTTTCAAAAACGTGTAAATAAAACATTTTGCAACTTTCAAAAACGTGTAAATGGAACATTTTGCAACTTTCAAAAACGTGTAAATAAAACATTTTGCATCTTTCAAAAACGTGTAAATAGAACATTTTTCACTTTTAAAAAACTCATAATTAACATTTGACGCATCTGCCTCGTTTCTAGTTCGTAGGAGATAGCTCATTTAAATTCTAGCTTACATTGGATCTGGGCCATTTTGATTCTTCACAGGCGACATGAACATAATATAATAAGGAATAGCAAAAATTCCCGAATTTTGCTAGAATCTGAATAGTGTCTAGAAATTGACGAGTGACGCACCTGGAGCAACGGCTGTTGTACATGTTTCAAGTTGGTCATCCAAAATCGTTGATTCCGTCGAGCGATGAGAGCGGCTCGGATGGCGTTCTCAAAGACTTGATTGACGCCATGGTATGTGAAGACGGAGGATTCATAGTAGGGAACTCCAAGCTCAGTCGCCACAGCTCTCGCCTGCTCAGGCATCACAAGATCACACTCACGAGCTGGTCTGAGGAATGGACTTCGATCCCGACAGAAACTCAAGTACGTGGGATCTCGACAGAGGAACCTGAGATCATTCTTGCAGCCCACTAAAATTACAGGTGTGTCCGGACAAAATCGTCGGATCTCAGGAAACCACATATTAGAACTGTCAAAATAAAAAAAAAATGATTTTTTTCCCCTTCATATCCTTACATCCACACATCTCTACAGACTACATAGGGCATAGGGTGAAAGTAAATGTCGTTCTTAAACCGGAACCGGAACCGGCGGAACGTACAAACAAAATCTAATAATAATTTTACCAATGTAACAGAGAGTTTCGACTCCCAAGTGAGAAACAAAGGAGAATGACATCAGATCGCCCGTAAGCAAATCGACGATCTTTTTCATGGTCACCAAATGTGTCCCACAGTCTCAGTGATACCTATATATGCATATCACAACCGTCACAAATGCGTGCAAAAAAATAAAATTTATTAGTTTCCTCATAAATTCCAAAATTCCTACTCCAAATTTGAAATTGGTAAAACTGAAGCTAAAACATTGAGTTTTGAACAAAGATAACACACAAGAGCTCACCTGAACACCATCAACATTTGCCATAGATCTTTCTAGGACTTCTTTGTACATTCGGTACTGGTCGATGGCCCAAACGGTGGGCACGTGAGTTGTCAACAGTTGGCGGAGTGAAAGTCGAGCATTGCAGGCTCTGGCACATATGAGACGTGTCTTCCCAGCTGCCGTATCCCCAACCAGGACGCATTTCACCAATTCCTGTCCAGCAGCCTCGTGTTCCATCTCTTTTCCTAATTTATTGTATAATTCACAATATTTACATTTATTTAATAGCAATAAAACACTCCTCCACACTACCACTGACAAATTCGAATTAGTTAAATATTATCCGTAATTCCTACACCTTTAGTCTACATAACGCCTTCCTTAAGAACAACAACACAACTTTCTCCTATTCTATTTTATTTTTTACATTTATTAACGCAGTCGTACGTTTTTGCGCGTCATAAGTAATTGCTGTGTAAATACATACTAGATAAAATATGAGATATCAAGAGTTGACAGTCGAGTCAAGTAAAAGTGCAAATAGTATAGCTGTATTAATAATAGCAAAATTTGTAAAGCCTGTTTTTCGTGATACAACTGCTTTAGTTAATTATAGTTCATTTCTACACATTATTTTTTGTGCGAGTGGTGATGAAACCCCATTAGTATTATTACAATTATTACTATATCGCATGATACTGAACTTGAATGGTATATGTCGTGCTATATGCAAACATACAAAAATGGGAGCTGAGGTCATTGCCACAAATTTTAAGAGCTCATAAAAAATGTATTCAGTGTCAATTCCAATGACTCCCTATACTGCCTCCTTGCACCCAATTGCATATCTAATGAGCCTATAAAATATCTTACTATCTAATTTTACTTTATTATGTAAAGATCAAAAGTTCATGCTCTAAAAATAAAACTTTTAAAAGGAAGAGTGAAAATAAAATTGATTCTCACATTCATGAACAAGGAAGTAATTCAAAAATTAAATAAAAACGACTCTAAAAACTGCTTATTGTGTAAAAAAGTATAATATTTTGTGTAAGTATTCCTTTGTTTAAGCTGGACAGAATTGATTTAATTTAAAATAATAAATTGTAAGAGGTAGCGGTAGTAATGACCTATTTAGTTAGTAGCTTTATGAACTTCGTCTCTCAATGTATGAATAATGAATCAGCTTCTGTGTGTAACTCTCTCTCAATGAAACAACGATTACTATTAATAAATAATAATAATGCGGTTGCAATTTGCAATGGATATTTTAAAATCACGTCAGCTTATATTCGCGTTGTGGGTTTAATGGGATTTGGCTTTTGCCATATGACTTGAACTTGAGAGAGATAAATGTACACAGGTATGCCTATAGTTAGTAAGCCAGTGCCAGTACCAGTACCAGTATACGTGTGTTATTTACCGTCCGACTTTTACTATACTACATTGCCATAATTTATTATCACCGAGTTTATATGATCATATACTATCAAATCCTCAATTCCCCCAATATGCAACTGGCAAATTCCCTTTGTATTTTGTACCACAGACAATTTCTTTTAAACATAATATTATACAGTCACATAATTATGCTAATCGTAAGTATTTTAAACTGCGCATATTATACTCTTAAGCTGCAATAACTATTATTACAATTTTACAACACAGTTTTATTGGAATATCAAAACCAAGAGCGCCTTCACTGCTAACTAACTAAGTACTGAAATGTTCAACTTTTATTTACATTGCGTCGTAGTTTTACGTCTTATACCATCAACATTGTCATAGCATACAACTATATTTACATTTTTTGTTTTCCTTTATAATAATGCGCGGGTCCGGCGGGTCTCATTTTGAGTAATATACACCCACGGTAGGCATGTAATTGAACTTAGAATTAAGATTCACATTTAAAGATCAGCTAATTACGAGTGGCATGTTGGAAGTATATCGTGTTCTCCCGTTAATATCCCTCAAAATTAGAAGGATTCAATTTGACTATTTCCAATTTCCAACCCATGCAATTGTAATATTGTAGGAAAATAAACACATAATTTAAATAATCTTGCTATAGCTCCGGTCAAATTTCAGAGGACGGGTAATTACACTGGAGGTAACGCCTCATTAAAGATCACCTTATTAAATGGGTATAATAACACTGAAACAAAGCTCAACTGTTTGTTTGGTATATATATTAGCATTGTTCTTACAATCAGGATTAGTGCATGAAACATGCCAGAAAGAAAACAAAAGTGAGCCTCGTTTTACTTAAAATTAAATTCAAAATTTAAATTTAAATACTGATATTATTGATACCGTGTTCTCGTTCTCGTGTGCCAATTGTCAGTGTCACTACAGACGGACATGATGGTTTGTCTGACTTATTGGTAATATGTCTGATATCCTTTCCGAGAATAGCTTACATAATGTACAGAGCTTTACTCATTAGAAGGTTCATTAGGGTAAGTAGCAGTAAGGATAATTACAAATTAATTACTTCTATTTCTGGCTTTTGCTATAGATCTGAAGAACGGATTACACCCATATATCATTCGGTTTCACAAGGCAGCATACGAAGAGTTATTTGGCAAAACGGGACAAGTCTATTTTTTGGTCCATTTTTTGGAATGGTAAAGGTCAAAGTTCAGCCAAAAAAATTATTAAAAGTAACCAAAATTTCGGTTTTTGGAAAAACGGGTTAAGTCTATTCAATGATTTTTGGTAAAATGGGACAAGTCCTTTTAGACAAGACTTTTTACCCCATGCTCAGTTATACATTTTGAGGCAAAACGGGATAAGTCCACAAATAAAAAATTTTGAAAATTTCTAAAATATTCTAGAGTCAGTTTAGATTTATGAAACGACTTGTAATAATAATAATGCTTCGTCAGTTACAGTACCTGTAGAAAAAAATTGAGATCAAGAAAATAATCCTGCCAGTTCAGTGCAGGGACAGGATTAATAATTAATTATGGTGACTCACCTTTTACTAAGGATTCGTTGAGAAATTCAAATTATAAATTGGAAATTCAATTTTATGGAAAGCGCAGCCCAAAATCCTGGAATGGAGCCAGCAAATTCTTTATATGATATACCTTCCTTAAGACAATTAAACGTTATGTCGGCACTGAAGTATGCTACTCATATTTAATATCTCTAGTCTACATAGTATTATGATTTAATAATTTAAAAAAACTGAAATGGTGGACGTGCCGAGTCTCATGCATGCACTTCTAATTTCTAACGAATACATCTCCACAAACTAGACGAGCACCAGACCAGAACCAGAGCTACAATCCGTGCCTGATAAAAAAAACCGACTTAATAATGTGTGCAGTACTTAAGTAGCTGTAATAAAATTTAAAATCACATAAAAGTAAAGTCATTTTATCTCAATTTAGCCCATCGCATTACTTACAACGTATGCCTTATGCATGTGTGTAAATAGTAAAAAAAAATATAACGGAGAATTGGATTTGAATTTGACTCCTATAGGAACAGTTAGCTGACTAGTGAGCAATTAGTGTCTCTGTCAACAGACTGTCAACGTTAAATTAAACATTGCACGTTCGTAAAGTACGTGTACGTTTATATTCTCAAGTATTTCAACCCGACTGGAGACAAATTTGCAGATGTCACGATGACGATAAGTGTGGGCAAGTGACAAGAATCTATGACTGCGATTTTTGCATGTGTGAAGGTGTGAAGCTTGGCAAAAGGTGGTGATGTTTCATTGTCGGCGTTGTTGGCATCCGTCTCGGTCTTCTTGAGCATCTGTAAAAGTACACATGACAGGCATACTTCCTGGCCGTCAGTCTCCTTATTAAATTGAAGACATAAAAATGTGTCTTGAACTATACGAACGGCCGTCGTTCGTCATTCAGAAGCATTTGTTCGGTTTCGGTTTGGATCTTTGAGTACATTGCCTTTTTTCATTCACCCCATTGGAATTTAAATATTGAAATTGCAATAATAACAATTATTACAACATGTGTGCACTTGTAATTACAAGCATAATTACTCCCTTCAAAATACCACGAATGTACATTAAGTGAAAGCGTAAAAGCGTGCATACAAATTATAAGGAAAGTATAGGTATATCAGTAGGTAGTATCCGACTATACTGGTATGGATTATGGATGGCAGAAGAAATCCGATCCCATCGTGCAATCGTTAACAAAACGTGCTAAAAGTGACGTCCAGTCATGACGTGTCGAACAGAGGGGGGGGGGGGTAAAATATTCCTTTATAATTACTGAAATCTACAACTATTTTCATCCCTCCAAATAGTTTGTTGGATTACATAATTTGTGGACGACCCCTTTAACTCATTGATCTTCAACTTGAACAAAACTCTCTGGATTCTGGAAGGGTTCAAGTGGGAGCATTTATAAATAGGGTTTATGAGTCACTCCGCTAAATTATAGTAATCCTACTACTATAGAACTTCCATCAACTAAAATATAATCTCTGTCCTCTGTCTCTGTCAGTAGTCAGTGCACACACTGTGTTGTGTGTTACGTATGACTTATTATCGTACAATTTAGTAGCATTATTACGGGCTATTTTCATACCACACTCCCTAAGTAAGCAGTCAGGAGGAGTACACAATTTACGTAATGAATTATTTACTAAAACGAAAATAGATTTGAAGGAATAAATAAACTGCAGGGAGCAGAGACTGCAACCACATCTAATTACCATTACCATCATGAGATATTATAGCAGTCATATTTAATTACTCAATAATTCTTACGGCATTTTTACTATTTACATCTAATTCTATGTATTACGAAGGTTCAGGAACACATATTGCATCACTACTACTGCACTGCACTCAGAACTGACATTGATTAGGATTAGAGAGAAACAAAAATAACTGTGTGTACGCAATAACCTTCAGTATGCATATACATAGTTATGGAATGGGAGGAACAACAACAACATGGAGAACGTGATAATCAAAAAACCTACTTAATTATTATTATAAATTGTAATTTATGAAAAGCTTATACATGAGAAAGGAAAGGAGTTTTGCGTTCTATAAAATCCTACAAAGAAGAATGCGTTTCTATTTTCCATATATTTTGTGGTTCGAGAGGTTCGAGACCGAGACACGTTCATTCCTGTGGCTATGTGGCCGTGAGTACAATTAATTCCTTGAATTAAATGCATATATAGCCTATGCACTTTACTTTATTACTTTTTTTTACACTTACAGTGGCAGCCACCATGCTAACTTATGTATGTGTGTCGTCAGAGTTTGGAACAAAATGGAAATATTTATTGACTTTTTTGAAAATGTCGCATTCACATGCAATCCAAATATCCATAACGTTCAACTACCTTCTTCCCTAAGTAAGTTCGTTCCTTTTCATTAAAAGCTACACTTTCTCGGTTTTTTTTTACTATTTCCTCACTTTCGACATTACTGGTAGTACTACTGGTGCAGAGAACGGTATCCGTATGTCCGTATTATAAACATGGGAGTGTTTCTATAAGTTGTAAATGGTAGGGCTATACAGTCAAGTTTTTGCTCCAAGTTGACTCTTTGACTTTGCCTCTGTCTCCATTTTAAACGTATTAATAATATGCATTTCTATTTTTACATATGGAACTTATAATTTCATACAATACAGATAGCCCACAGAGCCAGCAATTATAATCCACTATACTGTATATTTGCACATTTCCCCTTAATTAAAATGTCCACATTTTAAATAAGTATATACATACTCCATGTAATTATGCTCTTGAATTCCAGAAACTACCCGTGTCGAGATTATAAGTTCAAGTGCATACTGCATAAGTGCACCTATCAGTATACCTATCGATGTAATTGCAATTTCATATCAATAATGTAATCTGTACGGGTATACTGTAATCAGTAGGCAAAAGAAGAGTTTTTTAGCAAAATGGGCTAAGTCCATCAAAACAAATTTTACAGGAGCAATATATAGAATAGAAGATGACCAGGGCCAGATTATTTCTTTGCACTCAATTTTTTTTCTACAGGTACTGTAGCTGACGAAGCTTTATTACAAGTATAGTTTCATAAATTTAGAATGACTCTGGAATTTTTTAGAAAATTTTCAAAAACTTTAATTTGTGGACTTGACCAGTTTTGCCTCAAAATCAGTAACTTAACATGGAGGCAAAAGTCCGTGAGATGAAATTTTAATCGTTTTGAGTGAAACCAAACTTTTTTTAACTTTAAACTTTTTCTTGCATAGTAAAATTTACGCACGGCAATATTGTCTTCTACAAACTATGAAAACACTGGAAAACCAAAGTTAAATCAGAATTCGTGCTGTAGGTGGACTTATCCAATTTTACCAAAAATCATTGAATGGACTTAAACTCGTTTTGCCAAAAAACGAAATTTTGGCTATTTTTAGTAATTGCTTTGGCTGAACTTTGACCTTTACCATGCAACACAGTAACATATCTAGTTGAATAGTACACATAACGCAAATAATCTCATTTTTGACCAAAAAATTGACTTGTCCCGTTTTGCCAAATAACTCTTCATATCCTGTGGTGTGGTACAAAACTATAACACTGCACATTGTGACTTCTTAACTAATCGTAAGTAGGAGTCTATACAAAGAAAACTGTGGACAAAACAAATTCTTACCATTCCATTCGATACACGCCAAAAGACAAGTCAACCAGACGAGACGGGTTCATTGTTTTGGTTGTGTTTTTTTTGTTTCTTTTCAAAATTGTTCTTACATATATGATTTTCTCTCTCCCCATTGAATACATATTGTACATTTTAAAGCGAAACAAAATAATACAACGGGGGCATAGGCGGTGGCGGTCGAATGGTGATTATTTTCAGTGAGTGGAAAAGAGATGGAATTCGAGAAATTATATTGACAAACAAAAATTTAGAAAAAAACGAAAAATTAGACACAATCCACAAAATTAATGCATACAATAAAAAAAGGCAATTAAAATCATCGTCATCGTCAACCACAATCAATAACAATTTTCTTCTACAAAAATGCAAAATTAGCATTATAAAATCATTATATTACTATTAATTATATAAGTGTACATTAGTTTAACTATGTTGTTTACAGCATGCAAACTATAGGTTTAAAGGATATGGTAAGTTTGCACAGACTAAATAAAACATAAAAATGAAAAGGAGTTAAAGTGATCAATTACCATAGCACATGCAAAGACTCAATAAAGAATAATTAAAGATCCATACAGACGAACACACAGACAACTAACAGCATAGTTAAATGCAAATTCGTCACCCATTAACCGTAATAACCGTAACCGTAGTAGAAATAAAAATGCAGACATAACATTCTTGCCAATTAAATTGACTAAATCATGAAGCAAGCATAAGCAGGGAGGCCAGGGCCGGACGAAGGAATTGCTTTTAGGCATCAATTTGTTTCTATACAAAAACCGCCATTTTATTGATGGTATTCTTTAGTGACGCAAAATGTTGTATTTACATATTTTAGAAAAGTTTAAAATGTTCTTTTTACTTGATTCAGAAAAGTGCAAAATGTTCTATTTACATGTTTTGAGAAAAGTGGAAAATGTTTTATTTGCGTGTTTTTGAAATGTCTAAAAAAAAATTATTTTCCATGTTTTTGAAAAGTCAAAATATTTTTTTTTTTACATATTTTTGAAAACCGCAAAATGTTCCATTTATATGTTTTTCGAAAATTCAAGCAGCGGGGGCTGCCTGAGCTGGCCGCATTATCCGGCCCTGAGGGAAGACGTTGGATTTTAAGCTAAAAAATAAAAATGAAAATTTAATTCAAGTAAATCAAAACAGACATTCTCCTATAAGGAAAAGCAGGAAAGGACAGTGTGTGGTTCACAAAAAAACTGAAATAAAAATAAAAATAAAGAAAGCAAACTTGTTTTCTCTTGAGTCGCATGAGGTTTGAGTATACTCGAAGGAGGCGAATATAAAAATGAACACGAGAGTTTATCCAGCAGTCATATAAATATAATTCATTCAAATTTGCAAAAAAATGAGACACTGGTTTAATCCATCCAGAAGTTGAGTACAATAATGTACATCATGTACATTAACATATCGTAATGGTAATCTTATATCCTTATCGTTGCAATCCTAATCTCAATACTGCCGTTTTTCTTTCCTCTGTACACGTTCCGATTTAAGTACTTATACAGAGCGTAGCAATATTTTGTCTTTTTTCTTTAAAACTGAGCACTATAATATTATGTATAGAGGTTTGGTTTTCCCTCGAATTCGAATAACTGTCAGTTCAATATATTTGCATTCTTGTCAATAGGGTTTCCACCAAAAATGATTTTATAATTATTTTCCTTTTTTTTTATCCGAGAGTAGAAGCAGAAGACGGGAACGTGTCTTACGTAAGTAGTTCACAAAGCTCACAAATAAAAATTGATATCAGTATCATGAGTGTTTTACATATATAGGTAATTCATAACATGTGAACACTGATTTAAATTCCAGCTCGAAAATATATGCAGGTTAATTAATTCTCGAGTTGTACTAAATGCTTGAATTTCCAGCATATGCAGAGAACGTGAGTAGAACAGTAATGACGGTGCTTCCCTTCAATTATTAACACGATAATCATATAAACTAATTAATTCAAAATTCAAAATTCAAAAATGTCACTCTCACTATATCCTTATATAGTTATTTACTATACCGTACTATACGTTACATCTATGTAGTAGACAGTCTTACTATATGGTTTGTATTTTTGTACTATATTAAACAATTGAACACAGAGAAGTTGAAATCAGACTATGTAAAAGGTTCCTCTCACAGATTATAAACGTTGCTGAGTATTTTTATTTTTTTTAAAAAGAAAAATCAATTATTTTTTATCATGGCTGTTGCGCGGCTGTTAACTTGAGTTTGTGATCAATGAAGAAATAATTTGAATTCCCAGTCCCAATCCCAGTGAATTTCATTGCAAAATAATGAGAGACAAATTTGAACACAATGTTAATTAGTATCTATAGGTAAACAGGAGACTATTAGGGTTTGATTAAAATTAATTAGATACTTAATGCAGAGGAGTAATGCTACTGAACGGCATTACATATATATGGTTTTAGTTTGGTGAGGTATTATTTTTGGTATTCAGTTAAATAATTCGTCTTTAAAAGCTGAGGAACGATGATGAGGAACTAACAATGGAAATAGTAATGGTAATGATAATTTTGTGCTTGGAAGTTTAAAAATAATAATTATTATATTCTTGTACTTTGTTCTTCTAAACTCAACTGACTTAACTTGACTGTCAAATCTCTCCAACTCGAGATCTATAAACAGAGTCACTCATAATACTCTGTATAGTATAGGGAACTGTACAAACAAAAATGTACAAATGGGTACACATTCAGTATACATAAGGAGTATATATACATACTTTTAATCACAACTGTGTGTAACTTTACAGAGACATTATTACAGCTATGCATGTCTATCTACAACAAGAAGTCACAGCCAACACGTTCGAGTGAACATTGATGATCAGCGATTTTTCCAAACACTCAATTTATATAGACAGAGACAAGGTCTGTCACGTTTCCTCTTCCTTTTTTCATCACCATTATACTTTAAAATAGGGAATGACTTTACATACTAAAGATAGTAGAATCGCTCCTGTCGAAGAATTAAGAAAACTCATACAACCAATTTTTGCTTAAAAGAGGAAAGACTTTTTTTTTCAGTTTTCGGTTCGGGCTACAACTGCGGACTGGTACTATATGGTATGAATGGAACGTGTACCAATTTTAACTTTTAACTGCAGTAATTCCAGTATTTAAGTACGAAACACGAAGGCGAAAAGATCCGTTTCACTAACTACTTCATCGGGGCCGGATAATGTGGCCAGCGCATAGGCAGCCCCCGCTGCTTCAATTTTCATAAAACATTGTAAATGGATCATTTTGCAGTTTTTAAAAAATATGTAAAAATAATATTTTGACTTTTCAAAAACATGCAAATACATTCTTTTTTGTACATTTCAAAAACATGCAAATAAAACATTCAACTTTTTTCTTAAAACATGTAAATAGAACATTTTGTACTTTTTTGAGTCAAGTAAAAAAAACATTTTAAACTTTTCTAAAACATGTAAATACAACATTTTGCTTTACCAAAGAAAACCATCAATAAAACCTAAATGTTTTTTTTTGTATGTTAACAAAATGCTGCCTAAAAGCAATTTCTTCGTCCGGCCCTGTACTTCATGCCTATTCATTTTCAAGGTGAAAAATTTCCCCTTTCTCTCCCAAGCTGACTTTCCGTTTCCGTTACACATGATATTATGCATACGCATCTCGATGTCTTGGTTTTGATTTTAAAAACAATAGCGTACCATATGGCTCGTTTGGATTCTCCAATGACGAGTGCGTTACTACAGCTAATTAGGTATTATTCTATTGACTTAGTTTACAGCTAAACTACTAACAAATATGCTTATGCTATAGTTACTATATACGCTTATTAGCTTCTGTATTCTGTATCTGTGTAAAGTGGTGAATCTGGATTTAAACACGAGATGTGATTGTTTATTAGTTCATTAGAGAGAGAGACGGAGCATAGGGCCTCAATAGGCGTTATTCAATATTAAATACACTAATACACCGTATTCTTGTATTATTACATAGGGATAATGTGTACGGTGTACGGGTGTACGGGTACGGGCAGAGATAGGATACATAAGGAAGTGATAAATAAATAAGTTTTTGAATCTAAATTAGTTTTAGGTTCAGTCTATAGTATTTACTCGTGTGCCGTATCCAACCATATAGGGTGATTACGGTAAGGTATAAGTAGGTGTAGATATAATTTCTTGCCAGGCCAGAGCCAGAGCCAGAGCCAGGGATTAATTTGACGATAAAGTTACAAACAGAATAAGTAGCAGGGGAATGGGAAGGGCAGGGAAGATATCTGACTGTAAATATATTTAGTAATCATAATATAAATACTTATAAAATTAATTCCCAATATAATTATATATCTTGCGTACCTAACAAAGTCCTATACGTCCACTACACCTTATTATAAATTGTTCCTATTCTGTGACATTAGAAAAATATCAAAAATATGACGAGAAGAGAGCCACACAACCAGCACCACCAGCAGGTCAGAATTTATCACTCATGTGTCAATAATGACTCTCCTTTCCATTCGAATTCCACAGTTCAGCTCTAATAGTCAATCGAATAATCATTCCTCATGTCCCACCCACAGATATCCTCATCGTCCCATAAAGCAAACAGTGCGAGGAAGTATATATGTCCATAATTTAATTAGGTGTATATGTACAATCAATTATTATGTGAATTTGAAGTTATTAAATAGATAAATATGGATAAATGGAATTATTATATATGTACTATATGTATTTATTATAGATACTTATTAGGTACATTGAAATTGTCAATTTGAAATCTAAGACGAAGAAAACTGGTGGGAGGGGGGAATGACAGCATGAGCATGGGTACCTACAACCTATTTAATACTATTACAGAATTATAGCAAACAATTTGAGCTCCATGTTTCAACAAAGTAATAAGTCAATGTCAATAGTAGCATCAGCATCGCATTATCAACCTTCCTGAACAAATACAGTCCGCAGATGATAGTAAGTCACTTGCGGTCATCCTACCCTATATCCTATATATTAATAAAGTTGTAAATTTGTATAATTTTTAGAAATTTATATCCACATGAAATCATCACAACCGTGGCCGTCTATATAGTAATAGCAGTATATAGCGTAAGATCCTCACTGAAGAAATTCAA
The DNA here is from genome assembly GCA_034695245.1 of Dicyrtomina saundersi. NCBI lineage: Eukaryota > Metazoa > Arthropoda > Collembola > Symphypleona > Dicyrtomidae > Dicyrtomina > Dicyrtomina saundersi. The sequence goes on from JAQFZE010000103.1 coordinate 15,027, forward strand.
AAGTCAGCAATTTTTATACGGTATTATGACACAAGCGGTGTTTGGACTGTGAACATAAAATATTATTATCTATTTTTTGTTCCTCCGAAAATAAGACCATGTACCTACTTATGTGATACTTTAATAAAGTTGTAAATTTACAATTGTCTGGAAGAGGGATGTTCTGTTGTTGTTCTTAAGTTATATCGTTGTGTAATGAAAATTGCTATAATTGGATATATCAGTAAAAGTATACTGTATTGACGTAAGGTAAAATATATAATAATATATTTATGCTGATTTCTTTCGATGTCAACTTTCTATAGATGCCCACAAAAAAACTGAGATAATAATAGTGAGTAATAAATATAAATTAATCAACAGACTATACTATAGTAATAATTACGTCTGACTTATATCGAGTAGATTATAGATAGAATTTTATTTTGATTAAACTATGAGTAATAAAATAAACTATAGAGAAAATAAAAATAGTGTATAGTGTAAAATGTGTGTAAAAAATAACGAAAGATGAAATATTAGATGGATTCCTTACCCCCCGCACCCACTCTCCACTCTTGACTGATGTTGTTAGTGCCAATGAGATGAGAATGAGAAGAGAAGAGAAGAGAACAGCAACAGAGCGAAGAAGCCAAAGTCAAGATGTTTTTTTTAAAAGTATATATAATATTGTAGTAGATGAAATTTAAAGAAGCACAAGACACAGCACCAGAAATCAGAACCAGAACCAGAACCAGACAGAACAAGTGTAAAAAATAATAAGTAATAAAGGAGAGAACAGAGTAAAAGTCAGTAGGAGTCTATATACACAATATATTACAACAGTATCACCATCACCCGATCAGATTCAGCTATACAACAGATCAACAATAACAACAGGAGATTCAGAAACAAGAACTAAATCTCAGAAGTTTTCCAATTCCAAAGGTAGAAGATAATAATGAGGGGAAAAAATACTTGATATTATATCGAATGACTTATTAGTGTACATTGTACTTGTAATCTTTCATGATACAGACTGTCAACTGTCAACGCCAACAACTGCGGTAGAAATCACTCTGTAAAATTATTATATTTAGTACTAAATCCTCATATTTAACTAGTAACTCTTAAGACAGGACAAAAGAAAAAATGATTTTCTCTTCTCACTTCGTTATTAGAATGCTCTAGTATATTATGTAGTAGCAATTAATTTGTAGGCTGATATTGTTTTTAAATGCGTAGTAATTTATTATAATTTTTTAATTGTAAGTAATTGGATATAATTAAGTAAATACCTAAGGTAAGTTCCTCTACAAACAAATGTATGGTATATATGGATATAGTTAGCTTAGCATATAGCTGGTTTTATGTAGCCGTATGAAAGGCACGCGACAGCTTCAATCCATGGATGACAGTTATATTTTTAAATTAAGCAAGTTTGTATTAAAACTATTAAAGTTGTTATGTGCGTTTGATTGGAGTTGGAGTTGATGTTAGTACGAGTTAATGACAGACAATTTGTAGCTTCTTGATTTTTTAATTGACTGCGGAAAATGGATTATTATTCACTACTCAGTTGCAGTTCCATGTTCCGTATTATACGGTGCATACGTTGCTTTTGTAGAAAACGGTATTTGTTTTAACGATATATTAACTTTAATTTTGAATTCCCATTCGGCCAGGATTGCCAGGAAATATTTACAATAGAGCGACAAACAATTCAAAGCTGTTGTATAGGTAGTTTAGTATATAATAGTATTTTAGTAGAATGTAGAATGAAAGTCAAATAAAAATATGTGATTAGTTTTAATGTATTGCCACTAGCTATAGTCTCGAAATATTTTAGTAAAACTTTGGGTACGGAGTTTATTTATCATTATCATGTTATATTAAGTAACTTATTACTGTAATAAACTATGTTGAAGCTGGTGACGTGATGATGAGTGAGTGTTACACGAGTACTTAAGTTGTAAAGATAATTTCTGACTGGAGTAAAATTGTAAATTACAAATTAGGATATAGACAATGATATAAGGAGACGCGTGTTCTACAAATCACTCACTGAATTTTGGGCTGAAAATCAACACTAAAAAATTAATGGCAAATAATGAGCTTAAAATTGGACGTTCAGTCAGCGGCGTATTCGTATACTACTTTTTACTTTTTGTGTTCACTTTTTTTTAGTTCTTTTTGTGGAATCGGAATCGGAATAAGTACCTTTACTGTATGTCCCTTTCTTTTCTGTAACAACTATGACAACTGAAATGAAAATGAATTATTTTGCGGGATTTTAGTAATATAATAATAATATTATTAAGTACCAGTCTACGGTGTGGATGCCGAGACTTTTTATCATACAATTTTTTAGTATAAAAATCACTGCTGCCTGGTTGAGAAGTAAGAAAAGAAAGGACTTGACTTTGACTTACTAAAGGCAATAAACTTCTTCCCCTTCCTTTCCTTCCACTTTTATTTCCTCCTTTAATTCTACTCCAATGTCAATGTCCAATCACATTGACGGATGATTTTAAAAATTCCCGCTAGACTCCCAAATTTATAAAAATGATTTACTTGGGGCGGTTAAACTTGAATCTTGAATCCGAGGAATAAATCAGATAAATGTGCTTTTCTTTTAGTGCTTAATTATTTCACTGGACATTTTTTATATTTTAATAATATTAATGTGATTTAACTTCATAAAAAGTATCTTAATTTTCCATTCGAAAATTAGATCCCGTGCCCTGCGTAGTGGATTTATAAAAATCCCATATTAAAAATAATAATGGCTCTAACTTTGAGAAGCAACCTCAAATTATCAAATCTTTTGCGTCAAGCATGTCCCGGAATTGGAATTCGAACCTTAAAAACAACAACGACAGAACATCCGGAACCCATTTATGACCAAGAAGATAAAATCCTGAAAAAAGTTATTGAGGATCGTAGAAAAGATCTTGTAAGGCCGTGTGCTCAAAGGCTCGAGCAAACTATACCACAATTTTTTTCTTCATATTCTAAGAATCATGTTTGTAATAATCTGTTGTTTTAATTGAGCTCCATGACGTTTGACGTTATTGTTCTAATGAATTATAGCGATAGTTATTCATAATTGTTGTTGTGTTTATTTTTTTCTAGCCCATAAGTTTGCAGAACCCTTATCAGAAACCAAAGAGGAAATGTATACTGTGTGAACAAGGGATACATCCAAATTACAAAAATGTAAAATTGCTAGCTCAATTTGTATCTCCTTACACAGGGATGATATATGGACAGCATATTACTGGCTTATGTAAGGAAATGCACTCTCGGCTTGAGAATCAAGTTAAGAAAGCAATAATGTTTGGTAAGCTTAAAATTCAATTGTTCATTTTGGCGCATGGATCTATGTAGTTCATTGTTGTTATTTATTTAGATTGCAATCCGACATTTAAATGTAATACTGGAATTAATTACAGGTTTTATGCCATCGTACATAAAAGAAGTTGAATTTTTGAAAGATCCCAAGTTGTGTGACCCAGAGAGGCCTCTTCGGCCTCATAGTAAATAAAATTTCTTGTTACCATATTATATTGTTATTGTAAAATCTTTAGCTTCTCCTGCATTTATGAAGTACGAGAAAAACTAAAACTCCGCTAAGTTTCCAAGTAGTCATTTTTGTATGTTATTAATAATCATTACTCATTAATAATCAACTTTTAAGGGTGAGTATTGAGTGTAGGCAAGTAATAGTTAAACTTACCTTTTACTAATAAACTTGTATGATACCTTTATGTTACAATGATTAGTAGTTTTGATATAATTATCTATTTATCTGATGATTAAAAAAAATGAACATGGACACATTATTAAGTAGTTAAATTATTGCGACATAGTATGTATTGAATTATTTACTATTCGTGTGTAATAAACGCCATGTACAATTTATTGAATTTATTAGCCACATCAAGAAACTGCTAAAATTCAAAAATCCAAAATTAAAATCGTGAACGTGAACGTGGTATTTACAAGGTATCTATCTATATTTAAATACAATCTAAATAGTAACGTTTTCTACGCCCAACTTGTCGAAATTACACTTTGTACGACTAGCCTGTATTTCTTATTATGGTTCTTCATCTTCAGCTATATAGGTAGCCATTAAAAGCAGAAACATAATTCGCAATCAGGTAAAATACACAGCTAATAGACAACCATTAAAATTATTTCATTTAATATAATAGGAAATAATATACAGTCTCATCATTAAAATTGCAAATACACAGATTTATAATTGTATAAACAGAATAAAGGTAGAAAAGACGAATTCAATTGAAATATATTAACTACGTGTCAAACAATACCATTGAATGACAAAGTATAATGGTGATTATTATTATTTAAGTATTTTGAGAATTCACTCCGAATATAGTATTAAACCCTACACGCTAAAAGTGCAAGACATTAATTTGCATGCACGAAGGTATACTTACAACCAGTCGGCATGCTTGTATACAGTGGCGGATCCACAAGGGAGGGGGGCGGGGGCTAGGGCTTTTTTAATATTGCGGAGTTAGGAGCGGCTATTTTCCAATGTGGCCGCTTAACATTATTTGCCTCCCCTATGACAAAATCTTGGATCCGCCACTGCTGTATAGTACGCAGTCTAGGGCTATCGAATATATTAATTAATGTTCGCAAACTAAAATTAATTCATAAGATAATAATTTATTTCTGCTACTTACACAGCAGTACATACCACGCTGTGGAGACAAGTAAAAACAACGCAAACGAGAAAGAAAAACTGTTTCTCTTATTTCTCATGGGCATTTTCTAATGCGCATAGTTTAACTCACTCACAAGTAAAAGAAGGACCATCATACAGAATCAAGATTTGGATACATTTTTAAACTTTTTGTCCGAAATATGATACCGTACTTGATCATTACAGAAAAAAGATCCCAAGGTTATCCACCGGTTTGGGCATTTATTTTCAACAACGAATATTAATGCAAGCCATATTTATCTTCTTCAGTCTTTTCTAACGCTATCCGCGGTTGCATAGATAGTAATAATAATACAGTAAACATCCACAATTTTCTATTTAAAACTCTTTTAGTAGTAAGTTGGTGAGCGACTCTAACTTTCTACGATATGATTATACCTAGTATGTACTTACTAGAACCTTATAAAATGCATTAACTGCTTTATTACGTAATTTGAAGTGTGACTGCAGTCGAGTAAAGACGAATAATTGCAATAATTGCGTCACTATAAAATATTTCACTCCGATACGTTCTAATCTAAAGTACAATATGGATCAATTATTTTTAAGCTTAAAAAAAGTGTCTGGATATTCGTGTTAACTTTAACAAGAGATTTCTGTAGTAATTAATTCATGGAAGTACACTGTAATCGAGGGGAATTTCCTACCAGAGGGCTTCCGCATAAGTATTTGATTTACTATATTTATTTTTATATACATATTTTAATTTTTTTTCAATAGAATCTGTATGACAATCTGTCAATAGGTGCTCATCTATAACAAGTGATATGGTATTTGCTGGTTGTATTACATAGTAATTATGATTATTTCCACAATATTGTTACCTCAGCTATTATCAGAAGCACCACCAAACTAGATTTCTACAGGTACTAAATTAATAATTACATTTTAGGTCTAGGTTTCTTCTAATACATCGCACACACATTTGTTCCCTATAGAGGCACACGCTATTAACTTTCATGGGTTTTATCTGAAAGAAAAATATTTTAGTTAGTGACAAATTTAAACTTTCCGTCAATTTCAAAACAAATCCTTTGAGTCACATAATAAGTGGAAGTTCTTCAAAATTCAAACTGCTACAGGGTCTAATTGAATTTAACCCTTGATTAAAATTATGTAGATCCAAAACCCATTCACAACTTTTCGTGGGAATTCAGTTTTCTCGTGAAATCCAAGGCAGAAATGCTTTCGCTCACTCAGTAAAAGTATGGACGAACAATTCATTACATATATAATATTATGAGTGTTGTTTAGCATAATAAAAACATTGATAGCGAAGGGACATTATTTTCGTAAAAACTTTAAATATGTACTTCAACTATGTATATACAACCTGAATTCCTTACATATGATATGATTATTTATAATAGTAGACAGTATTATATAAAAATCATAATTGAGCGATTTTTTGCATTGTACTGTCATCCATAATAATTATTGCCGCGTGTCATGTTAGATTTTTCATGATCTCATATAATTAAAAAGGACGTTGCGGAAAGGCGAAGTTGCTGCAAATTACAACTTTAAATTACGTCAGAGCGAATATATATGTTTATATCTGCAATTGACATAATTGCATTGCCGGTGAGTTTCATATTGGAGAATTTTGTAGTCCAGCTTAAAATTGCGACTTTTAAGCTTAGATGAATAAAAATTCAAATAAATACAGTATAGTACAGGCAGATGTCAGCCATGAAATTTTTTCTGTCTACTCGAAATAAGTTCGAGATTGTTGACAAATCTAGGAACGATATATATATCCACCAATAAATTATTAACTTCCGGTGTTATCTCTTGTGCACATGGAACACTCTAGATATTCAAATTGGCTCAAGCAACAATATGTATCAGAGTTATACTGTAGTCGTCATATTTATACTATATTATATTACCTTTTAATGGACAAATTGTGCAATTATTGAAGGCCACTCGTGTCGTGAATCAGACGGATTGGACATGGTAAATAAATTAAACTAAATAAAATTTCATTTCCATTACGAGAAATGAAAATGTTAGGTATTGGAAATTACCAAATTTTGTCTGCAATCAGATTCGAATGGTAAAAATGGAATTAATTAAATGCATACAATTAAGTATTACACATGTCTAAGAATTCACTATCTGAGCTTCAAGAAGAGTCTTCTTCTTTGATGATTTTTGATTTACGTATTTTGTAGGAGACAGAATATAGCATTAATAATTTTACAGTTAAGCTGCCATCGTTGACGTCGACGCCGCCGATAGTTTTTATGCATTTTTTTCGGCGGCTCTTGCCGTTGCGAGCCTTTCAGTCTTTGTCACTTTAGTTCTCTCTTTTCTTCGGCTCGAGATTGTTCCAGTCATATTAGACGGTATCTAAACACGAATTTAAAAAGAAAGTAATTAAAATTCAAAAATACAATAATAACTACAGTAATATTTCTATTCTATACCCATATATCACAACAAAACTATCAAACAAATGCAATATGTCCCCACTTGAAGTGCAGACATCTCAGGTAATGTATTAATATTTGTAGTTTACACGTCACAAATTACAGGGCTCGGAATCACACAGCCCTTCCATGTAAGTACTCACACAAGGGAATTAGTAGCAGTAATTTTAATGGATAATCACGTAACGCGTACTATAGTCACATTAGTTAACTACCTAGTTCACTCCGCCAAGTTAGAGTCAGATACACACACAGTACTTAACAACTTATGTTACTTATAAAAGTTAAAACTGAACTCCGTCCCAAAAATCTCTAAAGGTGGTCAATTGGAGAAAATTCAGCAAAAGCAAAAATCATAAACGTGTTAATTCACACTTCACGTCGCAGAAGAGCTAAAACATGATTATGGAAATTGCAAACATTCAAAAACAGCAAGCCATCTTTTCAACCAAAGTATTTAAATTACCTAATATATGTAACTTGAAAAGAAAAGACTGCTCAATTAAGTCTTTTGCTTATCTTTCGGTTGCACAGAGCTTTCCATGTCAGAAATACTACAAATACCACTGGTACTGGTACTGGGCGGACATGCAGGACTAGGACTAGGGCTGCTGTTGGAATTCGAATCCGTTTTTGAGGGATTGAATGAATGGAAAACTCGCCTGAAGGAACTAGGATGCCAGGACAAAGAACCTTTCGAGTGTTTGTCTTTCTCATCATAAGTGGTTCGTCCAGCGAAGGAGCTACTCTGTTTTAATCTAACCATATTTGAATTTTCGCTCAGCTTTGGGACACTAACCCTTTGTCTAACAACTTCCTTGGCAATCCCTGGAGTTGGTACACTTGAAATTACATTGAGTGGGTCACCTGTAAGAGCTTCTACTGTGGTTTTGTTGGTAGGTGGAGGTTTCGGAGCGCTGTATGATTTCGGACTTTCCTTCTTTCGTCCAAGACTCCCCTCTGGCGTTTGTCCTGGAGACACAGACGAGACAGAGGGTGGCTCAAATCCTTGCAAGACCGTTTTACCTACAGTTTTAAGCTGAACTTTCTTTGGAATACTTTCTACACCCTCGGCAACTTCAGCTCGAGGTTCACTAGCTGACTCACAAGCATTTTGATCTTCTTCTTCCTCAACAACTCTCTCCTCACTCTTATCAACTTCTACATTTTCTTGAACGTCACACTCATAAAATTCATCACCACTTTCTAATTCCTTTTCATCGCCGAAAATCTCTTCAATCTCTACCTCCTCATTTACAGCCATGTTTTGGGAGCTTAAAGAAGAATCCTGATTAAAACTAACTGGAATGGAGTTAGGATAAGGTGAAGAAAGAAGAGGTGGGGAAGGGGAGCCATGGGTGGGATACCAGCCATAAATCACTTGAATAGGTTGTCTTTGTCTTTCTCCAGTTTCACTCCCGATTGAAATCGAGCTCCTACGTCCATACTGATCCACTATAATCCTCTAACAACACCATAATATAGTGCCGCTTATAGTTACGTGCATACTTTCACGGATTATTACAACTTTACAATATTACAACAAGTATCCCAATCTGTACATGACATTCCAAAATGTTAACTATTCTATTATGCAAATTCATTTAATTAAATTACTTTTACCTCTATGTTGCGTTTCCTTGTGCTGCTCCGCAGTCTGCGAGAGTCAGACGTATCTGAGTCTCCGCCGTCGTGAGACTGAGCTTCTTGGGACATTAAAACGGCTGCTGGACGGCGATCGCGACCCATTCGCCTGTCTGAGTTATTGTCGCTCAAATCCACGTCACCCATGTCATCCCCAACCAAGTCTTGAACTGGTACATTTCTAATTTACACGATATTTCTTTTGTAATTTGTAACAACTGAGATACATTTTTCCAATGTTGCATTTTATTTAGGATGTGACTGAGAGTCTGACAATAAGTTTTAAAACTTTTTCCATAGTTACCTTTCAAAATAAATCTCGCTTCCCAAAGCTGGATGAGGATATCCATCAACGAAATCCCGACTGCCTTAAAATGCAAATTATAAAGCACAACAAAATAAAATTAGTACACACATTGACAATTAGTCAATTAATTTTAAAATTGCACACAAATTTCAAAGCATGCATGGAAAGACTTGTCGTCCATACCTGGTCCAGGTGGAGCTCCTAGGTATCGCTGGGGATAGCCACGGTTCAAATCGTTCATACTACAAGTTCTGCGAAAGTTATCAAGCATTGGATCACCAGCCTTCAAAAAATAAATATCCTTAATTTTATTATATTATACTATACTCATCTTTTATTTCTTTGCATACAACACATATGATTATACTCAAACAATCGACAATGAAAAAATGTCAATAAAAGTACCCTGAATGTAGCCGCCATTACAATTTCTGATACAGAGGTCAACGCTTTGTAACCCCACTTCATTAAAGCCCCACTGGCTTTTGCTTTAAAATCCGCTAAGCACGCGTCAATTTCCTGGAAAAATCCCAACAACCAAAATATTAAAAATTTTAGCTTAAGGAAAGAGTAAAACCAGAACTCAGGACCATACACTAGATTACCAGATAAACTTTGAGAATGTGAAAAACTGAGGAGAAAAAAAAAGAGACTTACTTCTTCATGACTAAGTAAAGCGGGATGAATGTACTTGCGATACAGAATGGCTCCTCCACGAGTTGAAGATGATATCATCCAAAGCAAAAACAGAATCTTCCCTTCATAGTAAAATGGGAACCTCAAAACAAATAGACGCAAAAAAAAATTAGACTTTGATACTGCCAATAATAATACAAGCATATATATTTCAATGCACAATACTGCCATTTCACTTCCACTTTCCACACGTCGTCGACGTGTGTAGAAAATACGATACATTTCGATGATGAACGAAAACCACCCCTTTATGTATACCGTTAATTAGGGAAAGTGATAAGTGAAGCTCGATTTTACTGTGTAATATTTCATAAACACTAAAAAAGAGGAAAAAAAAATAGAAAATATAATATCAAACTTACCAGCATCCTATAAAAGTATCTGCAAATACTTCCACGACGCTAAATACCGCAAAAGCAATCCAATACATCATCCAGTTGACCTAATAATTAAATAAGATACAAACAAACAAATCAGACAAATAAAAACGTTGCATTTATACGGATGGTATCCATCCTGTCATGTCATGATTTCGCCTCAGTGTAATTATACATTAAAAAACTCTCTCCGCAACTATACACGTAAGTACAGATATACACACAGTAGCAATAAAATTAGCCATCCGTGAAGCAGACACGTGTATGTACAACATAAAAAATATACCTTTGACGCTCTACATTTACAAATTCTGAAAGAAAAAAAACTCACGTACTTTTAATGGCTAAACAATAAATTACAATTTTGTTTGAACTTCCAAATCCAAACCATAATAAAATCCACCATTGCTCCACACAGCTACTTCATGACTACACGTTTCAAATTTAACTTTTCTGTCAACAATAATTAGGACCGTGACCACTTCAAAGTAATTTGAGTGCGGTAAAATCTAAGCTAACGTAATCTACAATGGCTTCTTTCGGCAAGCCGGAGCCGTGATACCTGTATATTATATTCCAACAAACAAAATAAAACTGTTGTTTTTTTTAGAATAAGAAAGAGAACGAGGATGTTGATTGTTGATCTACACGCAAATATGTGCAAAGACTGACTTACAGATATAATTTAGTCTAGATCTAGACCTACGTAATACATAAGTAGTGCTTATATTTGTTGGCCCACCTATCACACAACGGACTCAACAACACACAAAGACACAAACACACGCCGTCCACATAATTAGTAAATGTAAAGTAGGTAATTATACAATCCATTAAAAAACTTACATATTCTCGTACATCCTTGGTCTTGACCGCTTTAAATGAGCAGTAGGCAGGATACATTAACCCGTAGGTTAATCTGCAATTAAACAAAAACACGTGTATTCATTATAACCAGAGATCGTAAGCAGAAAATGCATTTTTACAAAAATGTTTTTACTTCAACGAAAACACTTCTACAGTTCTACACTAATTACTATAACTCCAATTCACTCAATTCACCATTGCTTCATAATTTTTTTTAGCATTATTGTACAAGAAAATTCATTCTGGTCAACTCTTTGTTTCACCTTACACATACTTTACCTATGTTCTGTTTTAAAGGCAGTACAATATGCACATGCATTTGAAAGGGAATTAATGAATCTAAATCCAAATGATGACCATGCTCATTTTTTAAAACAAAACAACCTAAAAAGCAAAAAATCTCTGCTCTTTTGTTTCTGCTCCGTTGTAAATTCATGGCATGACATCCTCATAATGGAGTGAGACAGTCATCAGAATCATATTGAGACTCACGTAGGCATAACTAAATTAAACCAACCTTTCTTCCTCTTCCTGTCCTTACTACAAAAATTTCTACATGACGAAGCGCCGTCATAGTTCTCCTTTTTTTAAACATTTCCACGAATCATTACACACTACACGTCACCCTAAACCAAACCAAAAACTACATCAAAAAATGACTATAAATTTTACACGCTCAATTTTACACTATAGTGTGTATTAGAAGATGAAAACCCTTGCAATGTACGAAGAAAGAAACCCAAGCACAATATACACACAAAATACAAAATGTTCCTAAAAAGATTAAGAGATGAAAGTAGAGCAACTGCCCCATATCGATATCAATATTTTTACTTCACACTTTTAAACTTGATAAAACTTTCATTAGCATAAACTGATTAAAATTTACTTATTCCGTACTTTTTTCTAAGAATCCCTTTGAATTGGAAGGAAGCGCACTACACTATAGTAACTATAGGGTTTTAAATCTCCAAAAAATACTTTTCGAGAATTACAGTACCTATACACCTATAGATATTAGTATACTGGGTATGCTAATGTTGTAAGTAAGTATTTGGATGACATGCAATTTATTATATATAGAATATAAGAGAATAGGCTCTACATATATACACTTATGTACTTTCTGACTAATTTAGTATTGGTAGAAAGAATAGAACAAAGGAGAGCCGAGCTATATTATATACCAGTAAACCGGCCCGTCCTGCGGACGGAACCAAATACACAATTTACGTAATTTAAATAATTTTATCACTATGTAAATTGTGTAGATCTGCAATAAAATAGGCAGTACATGTGTAATACGTTTTAAAGCAATAGGATGTTGGGAAGAGGGTGGGGGCAGCTGTTGGACGGCCGACGCCGGCAGGCAGAATTATTTTAAAGCCGATGTTGGAGGGGGGAGTGAATACAGCATTTGATTTGAATTATATTATTATGGATTTTTGGATTTGTTTAGATAATACAATTTACGTCATTTAAATAACTCTGTACGCTGACGTCTGTCGTCTATCAGCTGTTCCCTCCCCCTCTAACGTCCGGTTGTTTTGCATGGAGTTTTATTATTATTATGCATATACAGGTGTAATATGTTGCTAATCAATCCGATGTTGGGGGAGGGGGGACAGCGGATGGACGCTCCCGGACAGAATTATTTGAATTTTATTTTTGTATTATGTAGATTAGATAGTGGAATCCTCCTGACATTCCCATATTACATCTCACACCGCTCTGTCAGAAGTCATACAGCAAGAATAACGGTGATAATGACAATGAAAACTAGTTATTGTTACTTTGGGAAGGTGGGAGAGCAAGTTAGTATGATTTTTTTTTCCGCTCCTTATATGACTCCCTCCACATCCATGGAAACTAATAGAATATGCCAATACAGAATTAGGACCAAGACATAAATTTTGAATTTGTAACATCTGTAAATAAGCAATCCACATTCGACATGAGCAACAGTCAACAGAACAGAAGAGAAAGAATGAGCAAACACATCACATCCGTCATCAAAATAAAAAAAAGATAATATATAATGTACACATATAATAATTTCATTTCCCTTTCTTCTAATGCGCACAATCTTGGGCATGAATCAAAAAAATTAATCTAATAAAAAAACAGCAATATCAGTACACAAAACACTGAATCCAATTGAGGTCACCACGACTGCCGACGCCAACTGACCAACAAGTGAAGATAGAGAAACAAAATCAAATCATCTAATGAAAACATTTTTTTTCAGAACTATTTTATATACACAAATTATGCACAGACATCCATGTCCTCCATTAGTCACATATTTCCACCACACAGATGCAAAAATTGTTCAAATTTAAAATACATATAGACATATAGGTATAATTTAAAATCCTGCCAATTCTAAAACTATTGGAAGCCCTACAAAATAGAGGACAGAGTTTGATTGAACAACAATGTGGAAGGATATACATAATTATTAAATGCAATTAAATATAAAGGGGGTTGAACAATTACCTTATGTGAGGCAATAAAACTGCCGCCATTACACTCATTTTTTTTTTATTCTTTTGCGTAGGATTCACCTTCCATTATTTCATCCGAATGAATCTTCCTCCTTGATTACTATTATTATGTCTACTATGATTATGATTGAGCAATTTGAACTCTGCCCAATACACATAGGTATAATTAAGTTTTGATGTCACAGTGGAATCCTCAATTCAATCACAATTATTCATGAGGTAATGACAAAATACTGGTATTTCAATGGCTACAACTTAGGTATATGCCTATTGGGTTTTGGTTTCTTTTACGATCCTTATCTCACCCACGCATTTGTTTTTCTAGGCATACATTTTTTCCCCTCTATCTATTCTACATACAGAGCTCTGTCGATTGTCGATGATGGTCAATTTTTCGACAATTATAATTTGTATGGAGGTTCTCTCTATCCATTGGAATATTTGTCCATCAATCGAACAACGATAACCACATCAACCCCTGACTCCATTGAAATCTCCACAGACAGAGAGTGTAGGTACCAAAGGCAATTAAGTTTTCCTATACAGATTATTTTACGGTCTGATCACTAATCATGTACAGAATAATATAATTCAAACCCACTACCAAGATGAAGACGACTACGACGACACAAAGAGATTCATTTACTTGCACTAATGAAAGATTTAAATATAAATAACGATGACTCTATTGTAGTAATAAACGGTGATTTTGTACTGGATTTGATTTGGTGAAGACATATTTGGGTTTGGTTCTCAGCAACAACTCTAACAAGAGTCCTACAGTAATAATAATAATGGTTCTGCCTGGCTTCCCTTACTAATAATTAATTACATATGTTAAAAATACAAAGTCTGTACACATATTATGTCATGTCGATTGTGGATTACGGGTGAGCTCTGAACGAAATAAAATTAAGATTCAAAGCCTTGATTTTGATTACAAAATAAACTTTAAACCCTCACAGTCCCTGTCAGAAATCAAACTACCTACTTATTACAATAAATAATTTCTAAAGTTATACACTTATAGTAGTCGTATTGTCGTCCGATCGAGAAATACCTGCCGGCTGCCCACCAATCATAAAAGTACTAAATTACTGAGCTCTATCCGGACGTATAAAATTGCAAGTAAGCTTGATTTTGCACTACTTACTAAACTACTAATAATACTTGCAGATTACGAAGTAAAAAGGGGATGAGCACCATAGAACAAAAGAGGAGAATGCAACCAAAACCGACTAACGAAGATGCTACTTGCGTATGCACTACTGTAGTGAGATAATAAGAAAGAGAGAGAGAGAGAGAGAGAGAGAGAGAGAGAAAGAGAGAGAGCGTATAAAAACTACAGTAAGGTATGTAAATGTAAAATGTAAAGTTTTGTTTTTGTCTTTTTTTCCTTCTTAGTTTCTGAGATGAGACTTCGCAATTGCAAATTCGCCATGTGCGCAGAGTATAGGTATATAATTATTGACTATGTTATTAGGTGCTTTCGGAGACTCCACCAATATGTAAAAACCAAATTCAAATAGGCATGTTACCTTTTATACCGCGTTCATGCACACATTCTTTTTTTTTAGTAAATAGACCATTTACCAGTCTAAAAATAAGATTCCCAGTCCTTTGGTAGTTTCATGACTCGGTACTTGGTACTAGGCTCCAAGAGGGGGAAATGTCAGGCGTTTTCATTTATGAAAAAGTCAACCAATTTACTTGTATGTATATATGTATAATTATAGCGTTGTCTAGTGCCCCTATATTCCTATATAGTGACTATTACTACAGTCAGCCAGAGTCTTAAAAAAAATTATTTTTTCTTTAAAGTTCAACTTGAAAGCCAGGCCAGAACCAGAACTTATGTGCAGTCAACAGTCCCTGTCCCCTGTTCTGCTAATACTCTCGCTATTCATTGAGGATCACATGGGCGATATCTGCATAAATGGCACCATAATACACTGCCAAAATTTATCATCATCCTCCGCGCTCAGTTTTCAACATTACACATATACGTATAGTATAATATGCATTGCATAAAATAAAGATAAGGCTCTCCACAACGCCAGCTTTCCACCACGCTGCATTAGGCCTTGGAAATTGGCAGCAGCAAGACCCAAGACGTTGGTACTTTTGAACAGATACGTCAGTTTGTCTTTGTAATGTAATAACCACAACCACGAGCTATTTATTTAAAATGTGCTATAACATGCATAATAACAAATTATTTCCATTGAGTATATTATTGTGGAAAATATGTTTGTGTTTTGGTAATTTACCTTTTTTAATACTTTAAATTTTTATTATATACCATACAGTTCTAGTAGGTGACTGGGCCTGGCCTGGGCACTGGGCAGTGTCACCACCGACTGTCATTTCTTAAAAGGCTAAACTTGCCTCTCAACACAGTAATAATGCATATATAATTTTAAGGGGGGACATATCATTTAAAGACACAAATACAAATATACTAAATGGCCCGTGGTCACAGTGGATGTATATGGTACACGTTTTATTTTTAATTAATGGATACTACCATATTATATAATAACAAAAAATTCTTGACACTTCCTGTGCTCCCAGTTGTCACAATTAAGTAGGATGCATTGTTATTGTTATACAAGACTATAGTGTGACCATACCATATAATATAGCGAGTAAGTGGGAAGGAAAGGAGGACCAGAAATTATATTGTCTCTTCAAGTTGAAATAAAAGCAAACAATGGTCTAGAGTCTAGAGATATACTAGAGACAGTCTTTGAGTATTTAACCACCTTTTAGCAGCCTGAGCAACGCTTGAGTCCCAAACACAAGTGTAGGCGTTTGATAACATAACTGTACAGCATGAAGTAATTTTTGAGCCCAACAACAGTAACCAAATTCAAGGCTGTTAATGAATCAGATATGCTTTACATATCCTTAGCATAATATTATAGTGCTCAAAATTCGTTAAGGTCGTTGATTACCACTCAACATAAATTATAAGTCTCTTGCAGCTGGTTCACTTCTTACATATGTAACTATACAGAAGCTCTTATAACCACTACTTCAGCTATAGCATAATTATACATAATAGATGTATCGAATGTACCCCCTCATTGTCAATTGCACCCTATATATGCAATATTATACGCGATACAAACATTTTATTTTATACCGTTACCGTTTTATGTTATTAAATTGAATCACGTCACAAGTGGTAGTCCTAAAGTTGTTATTACAGACTTATTATACGGAACGTAAAGCATATAACAAAGTTATAATGTTATCAATCATATTTAAATAGTACTTCAATTATATATTATTAGTATTTGGGATTTTTTCAATTACATTTTATAGTGAATTTTACCCCCTGAATAAATTAAATTTACGTTTTTATAGCACTCCTCATCATTATCATCATCATCATCTATTTTCTATATATGTAGTCTTATTATAGCCTCATACATAATAAATAAAATTACATGAAAAGAATACAATCTTTGGTCCACATTTTCAGTCTATTTCGAAAGGAGAGAGTATATAAAAATGTATATAAAAAAAAAGAAAGATAAAAACAAATAAAACTTTTAAGTGTGAAAATAAGTTTCATCTTATCCTTAAAAAAGACCAATAATAAAATTTTGATGTATCCTATTCTAACCTTTACTTGCTAGTACGTATTTACTAGAGGTACATTTAGGTCTATTTTAAACATAAAATAAAATCCACAGACAAGGTATACAGCAAATCCTGCATCTAGTGATGAAGTAGTCCATAGTCCATAGATACTAGTTAATTAACATACTAGTACCACAATAATTATAATTAAACTTATTTCATCAAGAAAAAAACCATTTTCGAATTCAAAAGGGAATTACTCAAATGTTGCGATTTCAATGCATACAGCTTACCGGATGTATATATGGTCTGTGTCTGCCTGAAACAAACCAAACAATGAGGCTGAAAAAAGAGCGTAAAACTGACGATGAGATGATATTCGAAATTTAGGTTGTCGTTGTTTACAACTACTGCACACAGCAACTGACAACAACCCCGTGAGCCCTGCGGTTCACAGGAAGCAGACATATACACCGAGTACTGAGTTAATTACTTAAGTAGACATATACAACATGCAAGTACCTACTTACAAACCTACGTAGGGCACCACGCATCACTTCTCAACTTCAACGATAGCAGAAACTCCATTAAAATTAAACCCAATTTACCCTGATTACTATTCCGATGATCCAATTCTGACGATCTCTCTTTCAATCTCTTGTATTACAAGTAATAAAGTGTACACGCAAGGTTAAGTTGGGAACGTTCCCTACATGCTTTGCTTGTCCTTACCATTTACTATAAAAATTACATCACGATTCCAAAAAAAATCCAACTTTAAATTCAGACTCAGGCTCACATGTCCGGCACCCTTGCACTATACTGAAACTGTTATTTCTGTATTATTATGCTCTACAGATGACTCGACATTTATTTAAATTAGCTATTAAGACTTTTCCCATCATTTTCTTCTATTTAGTGCCCAACACTCCCTATGTTAGTTGCCGTCGAGTGAACTGCGAATGGTGGTACCCTTGTAGTAGTTCGAGTTTTACTGTGCAGCGGAATGTCAATTTCTCTCTACCCTTTTTTTATCACAAGACAAATTAATAATGATTTCTTCCGTCTTCACTTTTGGAGGACAATGTCAATGAGACATGAAGAGGGTAAGGACATGAATACAAGAGACAAAACTTTTACCATAAAAATCAAATGTCAAGAACGCTGATCACATCCGGACTAAACAAAAGTGGTAATAATAATTACAGGCCACAATAGGACATGGGACACGGACAAAAAAAGAGAGACCTGACAGGCGAGCTTTGATTTGATTACTTAACACAGCGACATCATCAACGTTTACCCTTTATGCTTTAAACATTCATACAAACTTAAGACTATATATACTGAAACTGTATATATATGCCATACATACAAACGTTTTCCAGACTTCCCCATCTTAAATGGTGTGAACATCATTCAGAACAATAAAAGACTAAGACAGCCAAGGTTAAACGTACAGAGATATATTATATATACAAAGACTGTGGCCACTGAAATGGGAAATGAAAAATTGTTTCCAAACCAAGCTAAACATATTTATATATACATAATAATCATTACAATTACGTTACCTGGCTTCGTAATGAATACATACAATGACCAGTCCTAATGCCAATATCTATAAAATAAAGTACACTATGAGACTGCGGCGGCTAAAAAGTCTACAGAGATAATCGTAATTTTCTAGCTCGAACGAACCAAAAGAGCAAAATAGATGTATAATATTATAGTACCTAGATTAGTATACAGAACCATCAGATCGTTTTATTTATTCTTTTTCTTTCACAGGGGTGAAACATCGATTTGGCTACAAAGACGCAAAAAAAACATATGTGGGTACATTCATATATACCAAGTGGATGTTTAGTCAAAGAAGTAGTAGTAGTATAAAGACGCTTGAGGAACAATCATGACTTTACATCTGCTCAATTGCCTTGCCTACAACTCCAAAAATGGAGAAAACCTTACCTTTGTATAATAGGCATTCAATCAGATGGATGATCTTTCATTTGACTCACTCTCATACCTCTTGTGTACTTAGGTACTTACTTCACACACAGCTGCTATATGATAGGAAGGTTAGGCATCATTGGCAATATCTCTTTACCACGAAGATGACTTCCATGAGTTATATACCCTTTAGCCTAAATAGTTATAATTAATATTCTCTCTCAATTACTGCACACATCCTATAATAATATGTTATGGTCAAACATATTGTTGTTACTTTAGTTTTTAACTCGATCGTGAGAGCTCCTAAAAAGATATAATATTATTTAAAAAAATGAAGTTACAAAAATAGGATATCTATCTCTGTAAATAATTTAATGTGGATTTATTTACTTTTACTCAAAACAAATTAATGCAGCTTGAAATACTACGAAATAGGCGTACATTTTGTTAGGACACGTCGTTCTGCCTGTGCTCTATGTAATTATAAAAACGTTATTGCATTTTGTGTGCATAATCCATTATAAAATATCAACACAATACAACAACCATGACAGACAGGAGTAGGAGACAGGAGAAACAACCATTTTCGTATGTAGGTGTACACACTATGTGTCTATGTCAGTTTCCCATTCTGAAGATCCGAGTTGATTTTGCTATTTTGGATCGTACACGTGCAAGGCCTTTTGCTTAATATGATAAGTTTTTACTTGTTTACAAAATCACAATTGAACATAATATCCAGAAGAGGACAGAGCCTACTCACAGCAGGCAGACGAAATTGTAACAAGAATATTTCCTATTTAAATCAGCTATGGGTATAGTGGTATAGTATAAAGACTGACTGATGACTTGTATCGATATGCTTCTTAAAATTATATGAAATGAAAATGAAAGTAAATGACTATTGACTATAATATATGTACTGCTGCATACACTTTTTAGTAGAAGGGTGCCCAAGCTGTGTACTCAAAATAGCGAAGTTTATATTATACACTACTGGAAGCACTAGGAAGAAGCATGCAATTTGTAAATATACGGAGGATGTGATGTTCAAGATGAGAATGGGGGAAGAGAGAGAAGCCTAATATATTTTACGGAACGCAAGCGACACATTTCAATTTCAAGAAGAAGACCAGCCTTTATATATATATATACCTTTTAAATTTTTAAATAGTTCCAACTGCCTGAGCTACTGGAAGACTCACTTGGCTTTAAATGCCGAAAATACTCCTTTGTGACAAAAAATATGAAAAATACATGTAGGTAGTGCCTACGTAGACTATAGGTTAGGTGTTATTTCCGAAGACATTAAACGAGTACATACAACAAAAAAGGCATCCCAATGTCCCAAACCAATCTTATATAACATTCCACCAAATTATGCATATAACCTATGCAGAATAATAAATTTCAGCTGTTAAGCATGAAATTTTATCTTCAAACTAAAGCATATACTGCTGCTCTTCCCTCCCACCCATTATGTTTTTGCCCCTTCACAAATTCAATTTAAAATATCTGTCAAATAACGACAGAATTAATGGCTTAAAAAAAGGGACTTAAAATGGTAATGTAATGGATCTAAAGGAAGACTAGTGTAAGCCTTTCAGAGAAATGCCTCCTCTTTGTTTAAGATCACACTTGGTCCTTCGTAGCCAAAGCCAAGAGAATATTTCTGTAACGATGAATATAACTTATGAGAATCTGTTTCGAAGGGCCTGATTCTTGTATCTTTTGTTTGCACTAATTTTTTGTAATTTATACAACTGTACAAGAGATTAGTTTAATTTACTAGCCCAATTATCATCAAGCGACGAGTCGTCGCCGAATTTATTTTAATTTAAGTTTTTGATTCATTTGATAATAACGGTTAAGGTTAATAATTAATTTGAATCAAAAGTAAAAACAAACAAACAAACAAACACGCATATTGGCATTTTACACGAATCAAATCAACATAAAAAGGAACTTCTATTCCAATTTTCCAATCCATAAACAAACAAATGAGCTCAAGGCACGAAAGACAAAATGACGCTACGTGAGTGACTAGTATAATTTATATTTTGTCATGCAACTGCAAGTACCAACGTACAACATACAAGTAAATTGACTATGGAGACATTTGATATTTTGGTGCATCCCATGGATAAAATCATTACATAGTTATAAGTATGTAGTAGCTATTTCAGGTTATTCTTGATTTCAATTGCGCGTCCGGTTTCCGTTCCTGCACTTGCACTATCAACATCAACGACTGACTGACTGTTTGGAAGTCAATTTAAATCACAGACAGGGTGACGTTGACAAATGAATACAGTTTATTTTATATTAGTTTTTTGCTCAACATATTTTGTTTGATTTGTACACAGCAATTTTTTATTATTATTGTACACGCTGTAATAATGTTAAACACCTGAACTGGCCTGAACAAATACAAATGTGGAATACGATTTTTAAAGATTCCTTTTCGACATTTGCATAGTCTTAATCCTAAGCAATCAGTAATAAGTAAATATGACAACTGATTTTACCACCCATTAAGTCAACTTGAACCTACTTTAATGAACTTTGTGATATTGTGGAAGGACTGGAATGGAAAATAGTTAAAAGTCAACTACACTCAGGACCAGTGTTTTTAGTGTAGCTGCAATTAATTGCCATTGCATTGCCAGCTCCGCGCCTTCAAATTCCTATCAGAATTTTGCTTTCCCGCTTAGAGCTCCGTCAGATTCGGCAATTCAATAGTAAATAAAAGGCAAGTACTTACTTCATACTTACATCTTAAAGACGGGTGTACATGTGTAGAACTGTACAATACCAAGGCCAAAAGAATAAAGAATTATAAAGCAGTTTTGACTATGAAATAATTATTTTTGTATTTTTAGTAGCTCCAAAATAAATACCCGACTTCTGTCAAAACTTTTTCACTAAATATTTATACTTCCTAATATCTAATAAATAGTACACAGCAAGTACTTACTAGAAAAAGAGCTGGACAAAGACTCAAGAATTGAACTACATACTTAATTATCAGTTACTAATAAAATAACATTAAATTAGAAAGAAAGAAATTAATCAATAAAATAAACAGGTACTCACGTTACGAGCTTTGACAGGATATAGGCGAGCATATTTAAGACACTATAAGAGATCCAGAATCCAGATCCAGGTTCTGTAAAAGGAGAAGGCTGGAGAACTGGAGAATTGTGTGACCCACTGTCAACTGTCAACTGTATGACTGTCAATTGGAAAATGTCAGTGAGAAGCCCAAAGAGATAACGACAACGGCCACTAGTCCCCAGCAGCACACCACTAACTTTTCCACAATAAAAAAAGCACCCGTGTCCCGTCCCCGTCCCGACCAGTGACCACCAGGAGAAATGCTCTTTTAAATTCAAATACTGCACTTGGAACAACTAAAATAAATGATTTCTGCAAAACTAAATCTATTCACCACCAACCACCACTCTTCACTCACTGCCACTGCCTCACTGTACTGTACAAAGTTGTAGGACGAAATGATTGTCAGCCGTTTGTTTTCTCATCATATCATTTTGTAGTGAGATACGAGTCCATGTGATTCTCTCTAAACTCACTGTAGTAGACTGGTCTGAACTGTGTTCCGTTGAAGGTATGATCTTTCCTTTAACTTCTTTTCCAACATTCCAACTTCCAACCCCTATTTTATACTGTTGTGCTTCTTGGCTGTGGGGTAGGCATAGGAACCTACACACAAACTGTTCAGTGCGTTCGTTTATTAGTATTCCTTTAACAGGCACTACCAACTACCATGTGATAGCATAGGCATAGTATTGGGCTGCAGTCAGACGACGACCTGTCGTTGTGGTGGTCTGGTGGTGATCTTCTTATCCTGTAGTAAACAAGGTGTAAAAGCTCTGTCACTGATCAACTGATCACCGTAAGTTTTTTGTAGGCACAGGAACTACTCTGTACCTACCTTCATACTTCACACAAGATAGAACTTTCTGCTGCTTTTTTAGATTTTGTAATGGCTTAACTTTGAGCCGAGCTCCAGGTGGACTTGAACGGCTGATTGGTGCTGATACATATTTTTTCTCTTGTCCGGGAAACAACACAGCGGCTCTGTGACAGCGCTATTTATTCCGAACAGTAATATAAAAGTACTATAGGTTTTTTTCTCTATAAATTAATATGAAGAATTGGGGGGACACAAACGACATCAATTTAGGTAGGTATCTGGTATCTCTTCTACCTACTTGGGTACTGGGCACGGGCACTGGGTATTACAATATAATACATGATAATGTTACTATATAATATGCTCTATATATATGCACAATACTATTTCTCGCTTTTAAAACGTTTTGTTAAATGTGTACTAATAAATGCATTGCCTAAGTAGGAACAAGTATCATCTATTATGCAATAATCTTCATACTTAATATTTTTCTATCGGATGGCAGTATGGTAGAATTCGGCTATTTAACCTGCCTAATTGAGCTATCTGTTAATACATATTTAATTATATTAAGCGTTATTCTGGGTCTAGAAACTACAAACGTTTTACCTACGTTCAGTACTTATTGTTTACGTAATTTGTAAAACGATATTTGGACCGGTTTTTATTCTTGGACTAGTAAGTACGCTTCGTTTCCATTGCACATTGTTTGTGACTCTGCTGCGACGTATACTTCAGTGTATTAGATAAAGTGTAGGCAAGCATTTCCTTTCTTTAATTTTTAGCAATTTTAATAATAATAATACTTAAGTATAGGTAATTCCATTTTAAAACCATAGCCAGCTTTCACTCCAGTTTTAAGTGTTAGTGTGTTGGATAATCAATCTTCAGCTAATTTATATCAGCAGAGTTCATGCTACTGAAATTAACTGCAGCAGCCCCAGCCTCTGTTGTCTGTTGCGGTATGTCAATATTATTAATTTATTGTGTTTTTTTGTGACTGCCTTGTGTGTGTGCGTGTAGAGTAGTTGGATCGTTTAGGTAGACTGCTAGAATTTTAAAACACGTTTCCCGCAGCAACGGATGCTCTAAGCAACGTTCAACAAAACATTGCCAGAACCAGCTAACTAGTAAGCTACCTTAGTGTACTCTGCCCGAACCTTTCACCACTAAACGTTGTCTCACTGGCCTCAGGAGAGCGTAGATGGGTAGTAAATTAACTTAAATTCCTGCATACGTATATAATATAGTTTCATGAACTTGACTTTGAACAGTTTGAACTGCAACACTGCAACTAACAACCCAATAGCATTCAACAGTCTTTAAATTAGTAATTTAAGCTAGTAGCATTTCAAGTATGAAGTACTCACTTGAAAAAGGGAAGAATCCCGAAACGTCGGTCATGTACAAAAATAAGTTTGTAATCTGGACATTTCTTCAAAATTGGAGCGACTATCATAATATATATATCGTCTGTGAAGAAACAAAATGACCCATTTCCATTTTTAGTTTAAAACAAAATGTACTATCTAAGCAAAAATTAAAATAACATCTTCATGAAAGCGTGTAAATAGAACCTTGTGAATTTTTCAGAAAATATGTAAATAGAATATTTTGCGTTTTTCAAAAAACATTTACTTAAATAGAATATTTTGTATTTTTTAAAAAACATATAAATGGAATTTTTTGCAATTTTCAAAAGCATGTAAATAGAACATTTTGATCTTTTCGAAAAACATGTAAATAAAATATTTTGCGTATTTTAAGAACATGTAAATAGGACATTTTGATCTTTTTAAAAAACATGTAAATAGAAAATTTTACACTTTTCGAAAACAAGTATGTAAAAGTAGGACATTTTGGATGTTTTATAAACTCGTGATTAGCATTGTAAGCATTTATGTTATTTAACTGTCTTCTTTTGACATTGCTCATTTTAATTCTAGCATAAAAACTGGGTCATTTTGGTTCTTCACCGACGATATGCATGGCATAATTCAGCAATTAAAATATCTATATAGGAAATAAATTCGTCCAGTTGTTGAGCTCAGTAAATGACTACATGCTTAGAAAAAATCTGAGCAGAATTCCAGTATTAGTGCAATTTCTAACGTTAACTGCATTTCCTATTAAGTAATTAATTAATTAATATGATTAATCTGTACGAAATTTTGTAGTGTGGGAAATGCGGTAAGCTTTAATCAAGTAGCAGCCGCTGTTATTATAAAAATGGTAGGGAGAGGGTGGGCAATAGTGGCCATGCTCTAATTGTGGTTACCCGCTCTATTTGGGCCACATGTCACAACTCACAACCACAACATGGGCAATTTATCTTAAGGCATAGAGAGATACAGGGAGGCAAGTGGGCTCAGTGGTGCACGGTGCACGTCGAGATACGGGCTGTCGATGAGTGAAAAGCATATGTAGTAATATATTTTGCATACGAGATACCCTAATCCACTTGTCTTCACGGAGCAGTTTTTTCTGCAGTCTCTCTATATGAGCTGAGAGGAGGGGAAGTAGAGCTATAGTTTGGGATGGACAAGGAAGTAAGAAGAGGCTACATGGCGAGCGACTACGGAGATCTGTGAACAGAGGCATGTACTTTAGTATGTGAGCACTCTGACCGTGACAGAGCCGGGGCTTAATAGAGGGAGAGTCCTCTTTACTCAAAGTGGTACGCTTTCTAGAACTTGTACCATCCCTATACTGTATCCTCT